>VZRX01013799.1:107883-147689 GCA_013398075.1 Notiomystis cincta
TGGAGAGAGGAACCCAAACTGGAGCAGGCTTTTGCAGGATTTGTGGACCCATGGAGAGAGGAGCCCACTGGAGCAGGCTTTTGCAGGATTTGTGGACCCATGGAGAGAAGAGCCCACTGGAGCAAGTTTGCTGGTGGGATTTGTGAACCTGTGGGGGGTTTATGCTGGAGCAGTCTGCTCCTGAAGGACTGCACCCCATGGAAGGACCTACACTGGAGCAGCCTGTGAAGAACTGCAACCTGCAGGAAGAACTCACGTTGGAGAAGTTCATGGAGAACTGTCTCCTGTGGAAGAGGCCCTATACTGGAGCAGGGGAAGACTGTGAATTTCATCCTGCTGAGGATGAAAGATTAGCAGAGATAACGTGACGAACTGACCACAGGCCCCATTTTCTGTCCCCCATGCCACTGTGGGGGAGGAGAAAAAGAGAAAAAAAACCAAACAGCACAAGTGAAGTTAAACTTAGGAAGAAAAGAGAGCTGAGGGGAAGATATTTTGAGATTTGGTTTGGTTTCTCATTGTTCTGCTTGAATTTGATTGGTAATAAGTTAATTTCCCCAAGCTGAGTCTATTTTACCTGTGTTTTGCTGAGTGATTTCTCCATATCCTTACCTCAACCCACAAATCTTTTTTTGTATTTTCTCTCACCTGTGCAGCTGATCAGGTGAGTGAATAGAGCAGATTTGGTGGTCATCTGGTGTCCAGCCATGGTCAACCAACCATAGGGTGACATGATTCTAAACGTCACACTTAATAAGTGGAGCACTGTGCCTACTGAACTGCATTTTAAACTAGTGCATAATTATGTCAAGAATGAGATTCCTACAACAGAAAACATGGCTTGCCTATGCTTGAAAATTCAGCAAAAGAATCATCTGAGACTGGGTATGTTTGATAAAAGAACTTTCCCATCCTCTCTTTCTCTGGGATAGCAGTGGAAATAGTTGAGTTACTGAATGATAAGGGTGGCAGGCATGTGTTTCTTTACTCACATGATGCACCTTCAGCTGTAGCTGTAGAGGAGTTAGGTAGTTCTTGCTTGGTCTCATGCCTTGTTTTGAGAGTAGAGTGCATTTGGGAATGAATTATTTGGAATGAAGCCCAATGCCATGGCACTCACTGCAGACAGAGTCGTCTGCACAGACAGAGACACATTTGATATAGCTATTGGAGTAGGACTGAATGTTTCTTAAATTAGACTAAAATGATCATAACAGCTTCCATTGTCAAAGGCAGCTGTTCTGTCTGTGCTCAAAAAAAAAAAAAAAAGAAAAAAGAGTGGAAGTAAGCATGGCTGTCAGTATGGAATATTAAGACTGTTTTCAGAGCTGCAATGTCTTTAGCAGTATGGTAGCAATTTCTGAGGTGCTTGTGTTGTAAGATAATTAACTGCAAACTACATTGAGAAGCAAATTAAAAGTAAAGCCTAAGATATGAGCCAATCTGAATCTTAACCTTAAAGTTTTCAAAGCTCTGATTTATAAACAGATATGGGGACTTCAATCCTCTGGTCAGGGTTAGACAACACCCCACCACCTCCGATCAGTAAAAGACAACTGAATGGCTTTTGTCTTGCTCCAGGTTTGTACTTTCAAATGTAGTGCACTGTAGTAACTCTGATGAACAAAAAGGCAATGACAAAAGTGGTAAAAACTGCAGAAAAATAATTACCATCATATTCTCTAGGATATTTTAAAAAGACACTGTGTGCCAGTAGAGCTGTGCAGGGACTCTGCAGTGGGGCATTTTTGCAAACTGGGTTAAAGAAGACCAGAGCAGCATATAAGGAGCATGACAAATATCTATTTAGACATATTTCTCCTTTGTAACATCACAAACACTTTCCTTCTAGCAACTGGTAGACTTCTGGGAGAGAACTGAAACTTTAAGGGTGTGTCAGTCAGGTAAGGGACAGAAAGAGAGGCAAGACTTACCAGAAAGCTGGGGAACCACTGGAAGAAAATTAAGCACTTCTATTTTAAATAGCTGAACAAAGAGGAAAAATAGGAGTAATTCTTGGAGTCCCAAGTCCATGCTTTGGAAGAGAAGTAGCAGTACTTATCACTACTGCATGGAAACTCTTCTAGAGAAAAAAAAAATTGAAGAAAACTACCCATTTTATGGGTACTAAGTCAGCAATATGCACTCATTTGATGGGATGGTAACAACTGCCATCAGCAAGATATATTTTTGCCATTAATGCAAACTGATTGTTATTCTAGATGGCAGAAATCTGTATGTAATAAATTCAGGGTGAGTCTGTATTGGCTGGATTGAAGAGCCTTCTGGAGATCAAGAAACCAAGAAGGTACTCAACCATATTGTTCTGAGAAAATACTATTTCCTTGACACTGCAGCCTCAGGAATTGCATTTTTCTCCCTTTGCACAGAATCATGTCAGAAAAGAGGAAAATAATTTTGACTGATTATAGTAACTCAAAATTCTGTTAGCAGTAGCACTACCAGTAGGTCATTACAGCCTGTAAATTTGATTCTAATACTTAAAAATAAAATAAAACAAGTTATATTAAGAAGGATAAAGAGATCAAAATTCCAAATGTAGAGAAAACAGCTGTTTGTTAGGGGAGTTGTTCAGGGACTAGCAAATTTAGAGCTTGAGTATATATGCCCACACCTACATATCTTGAGACCATTCTACTTTGTCCCTATATTTTTGAAACTGTAAATAGTAAATTCATGAATGTTCACTGGAACTTTTCCAGGAAGAAAGAGTGCATATTTTTCCAAGATTAGTACCAGCTTTGGAAGCAGGTTGGTGCTGTGCATGTCTGTGGCAGGAGGTGATGGTTTTACGTATTTGTTAAAAAGGAGTTATATTTATTTTCTTCTTCAGTTTACCTTGAATTTTGCTTCTCTAGCAAGGGACATTGAAAAGATGTAGCTAGTGACCTCGTGGAAGCAGCTTTTTTCTACAGTCCTGCTTGAGTGGAGTTTTAAGTTGAGCTGCCCTTCAATTATAATGAAAAGAAAGGGATAATTAATATAAGTTTGCTCTGTCTCCCATCCAACCAAATAACAGATTTATTTATTTTACCTATGTTAGTACTTATTAAAACACATTCCCACTCCCTAAGCCTCTGGGTTCATTTACATCTTTAGAAATGTAATTAAACTTCAGTCATCCATAGCTGTGTGTCCACATTTGATACTGCCAGGAGACAGGCATTAGATTAATAACTTCCAACAAGTATATCAGAGGGGGAAGCTGGCACCATTCTTGAGATGGACTTTTTCTTGAGTATGGAGACTTCTCTACATTCAAGTCCAGCAGAGAGTGTGTATGGGCAGAGAGGAGGATATTAAGGGTGACAAAAATAGAATTTGGGGTTTCCAGGCATAATTGTTAATTTCCGTGTCTCAGATTTTGGGTGCCATCTGGACATTTCAAAGTGGTCTGATTTTTAGAGAATATGTGGGAGGCATTCCTTAAACATCAAGATCCTTTAATGTTCTGCAAAACAGATATTTTGAAATAGAATTACTTGGTGTGATTTGCAGAAAATCTGAACCATACATTCATAGGATTTCTGCTTGTTGTTTTTTCTGCATAGTGTGTTTAATTTCCCTCCAGCATTTCTTGAATGAAGAATTCATTAATTTATTAAAATGTTAAAATGGAAAAAATAAAAATATTATATATAGATATCTAAAAAATGTGTATGCACTCTATAGCAACATGGGCTGTCATTTTAAACTAGTGTGCCACACAGAAAAGGGAATAAAATTAAACCCTCTCCCCATAACTTTAATGGATATTTTGGAGAACATGTATTACACTGCTGCTCTTGCTTTCTCTCTCTTTTCTTGATCTCTTTTTCCCGTTTTCTTTATTCATCTTTTATTCTTTCTTCCTTTTGTATGCTGTGTCTTTACTTCTAATTTTCTGCCTTCCTCTCTCTCCTTCAGCAGAGCTTTGTTTTTCTTTTTCCAACCCTCTGAATTTCTGTTCAGCTCCACCAAAGAGTCTCAGGGCTGTGTGTCCCTCCTAAATATCCTAACTCGGGCTATTCCTCTGCCTTTTATACTCTTCCTTTGACATCTTCTTCCTCTTTTCCTCAGTAATCTTCCTACTGCTTTTGCTTTCCCGTTTTTACTTAGGCATTAACACACACATGAAAAATTTCTTATTGTGACAAAAAGCCAGTCTCTCCTCCAGCTGGCCTTGGCCTCTACTCTTGGCCTCAGCAATGGATTTCTGTGGGGAAACCGCTGGCCTGTTCTGTCAGAAATGGTTTCTGTAAAAAAGGTGAAACAGTCAGAGCAGGCCAGTGTGTGATGGTCATCAGGCACAGAATGTGATCAAACCCTTGAGAGGAAGGCTCTCTGCAGGAAGGAGTTCCTCTGAGTCCTGTCTGACATCCAGCAGATAGAAAGGAGATGTTTAACAAAAGCAGAGTGTTTAACAGAAGCAAGAGGTCTTCTGGGACCTCATCCAGACCCTGCTCTCAACAATACAAAAATATCTTGATTGTATTTCAAAATATAAGCAATATTGTTTATTTCTAAATATCAGACATGTCTTAGGGACAAAAAATTAAGACCTATGTGGTTCACATAATTTAAATCAAATCATGGTTGAAGTAACTTGTTGTTTTAATAATGGCATGTAATTAACTGCCAATCACTGAATTTTACACACAGGACAGCATTGGCTATACAAAAAATAAGCCACAATAACACACTTCCAAAATAATAATAAACACCTCTAAATTTCTAACCATCCTTCTGAATGAATCATAAAAAAATGAAGCTCATTTTGCCCTCACCCTGCACAGTTATTCATATTCTCCCACCCAGCCCACCCATATCCAGAGCAGGTGGGTTGAGAGGACACTCAGAGAGGGCAGGTTCCTCCACTCACAAACATCTCCTGCTGGGGATGCTGCTCTCTGCAGCCTGCCAACCCAGCTGCTATGAAAGCACCCTGCCAGTTAATCCATGGCCCCTGAGGTGTGGGTTCCTACACACTGTATTGTCAGTCCAGTGGCTGGCTGCTGGCAGTGTGGGATGGATGGGGAGGCTGCTCTGTGAGGCCTGGGAAAGGTGACTGTGCTGAAGGGCAGCTTTTGTCTCTTCCAGACTGGTTTTTTTTCTGGCTCTCTGTTTCCACTCCAGCATCTTTGCTCCATATTACAGCTCTTCATGTTTCCCATTTATTGCCTTTCAGGTTGATTTCTTCTTAGTATCAAAAGTCAGTGTAATTCCCTGGTTGCTTTTTAATCTGGCTGATGGCCATTTTCCTCTTTAACCCCTTTCTCAGAAGGTACAGGATTAAGCACAAAGAATATACATCAGAACATTGTTCCACCCACACTGACCAGCTTTGCTAACAAATAGGATTAAATAGCTTGGTTAGTACCTCTGTAGTCTGTCACATCATCTTTCTCTGAGCTGGCTTTTGAGAGTGCTACGTTATTCTGTGTAAACAAGCAGATACAGAAAACTCTTGCAAAGAAGAAAGCAAAAATGAATAAAAAACCACCCATGAGGAATGGCTGTGAATAAGGGCTAAAAGCACCTTGGCTCTCTGGGGAAAGCCTGCAGTATTGCTCTCTAGTTTGTAAGGAAAGCCAGTCTGAGATTTGCAGATGAGGTCTCTATTCAATCTTACCATGGTTTTTCAGCTGTGTAACCCATTACCCTGCCAGATATTTTTGTGTCTCTGGAAATCTTCCCAGAAGAGAACATGTGCCTGCATTTCAGCCTGGCATCTTAATTCAAACCCTCTTTCTCTCCAGAGTGTCTGTCTTAAAGGCAAATAAGGAACAGGGTGATGTTAATTACCACCAGTTACTGGCTGAAGATGAAAATGTATGTGGGAACAGGTTTGAATGAGAAGTCAACAATAGCTGCACCTTAAAAGTCGCAAAGAACCATCAGACCTCTTTTGCTAAAGCATTAGTGAAGTGTAGCATTAGATAAGATTGTGTTTTATATATATATATATAAGCTTAGAAATTTTTTAGTACTTCTATCAGGTAGGCAGTTATACTATAAACAAATATCATTAATTTTCAAATATCTACTGCTCTATATTTAATATTTGCAAAGGAAGAAAATACAAGGTCTGAGCCCTGAATAGAATCCCTCTTGATAAAAAGTGCCTGTTTAGGAATCCACCTAAACTTTCCAGAAAATAGGCATTTGGTATATATGAAGAATATTAAAGTCAAATGGAAATGAGAAGTTTATATGCTCAAGAAAATCAGAAAGAAAGCAGAATTCAAAGCTGTTATTTAGTCTCATAGTTCCCCTGTATTACTAACAATCTGAATAGCAGGAAAAAATGGGAAATTTGAAAAATAAACATATCTGAGTGGGGTGGAAACTTTGCAGGGGAAAAAAAAAAGCAATCCAGCTATTCTTTGTAGTGCTCTTTGTTCTCTTAGAGGAGCAGAACAGAGAATCTTGGAAAATGTTTTGTCTGAGAAAGATGAGGATTTGTACAATGAGGGGAGTTAAACTTGAAAGAGATTTTAAAATACAGAGTTTTTGTACATATGTAACAGAAAGGCATCTTGCACTGGAACTCAATGACAAAACAAGTGAATTGTCGGTGAATTGCTGAAGCCGGCAAAACAAGGAAAAGTCAAAGGTTGCCTGGAAGCTGAAGAGATCCTGAAGAGAGGCATGGATAAAGATGTTGAGGGTAGCTAGTGACTGGAGTGGGAACTAGATGCTTTCTAAACTGAATTCTGCAGTTCACTGAAGTCTGAAACGTCAGAAGTTGTCACTCAAAAGGGAGAACTGGGGCTGCTGAGATAGAATCTAGTCATCCTTGAAAGGAGCAGGGCCAGCCAACTAAAGGAATGAAGGTGTGTTTGAATTGGAGCAGCTGTGCAACCAGCAGCAGAGGCAGTGAGCAAATGTTGACAAATTCCATATGTTCAGCTTTTCAGGTAAGGTAGCTTCATCCTAGAATCTGGACAGCACTGACAACTGATGAATTTAGAAACATTTTTCAGAGGGTGACTTAGGCTAATTTTGAAGAGATTTCTGGCATTCTTCTGTATTTTTTTTCCATCAGTCACAACTGTCAGCAAAATTGTGGATTAAATTCCCAGAAAATAAATAAGCTATTCTCCTGTGGAAGATTAATGGCTGGCTATATGGTAGGAAAAGGAGGACCTCTGATCTGGAAAGAATCCACATACATGAAATGTAGGCTGCTTATGTACCACAGAGCAGTCCTATATTTATTTAATGTATGCTACATCTGGAAAATTAATTAGGTGGATAACTTTAAACTTTTAAATGCCAAGAAATTTCATTATTTCATTATGAAATTCAGCTATTTCATTGAAAATATCAGAAACCTCAAAAAATGGTTAATTTTTTTTAAACTTCCTCGAAACATGGCTAGTTTGTGATTGCCTCCATTTATTTCATATGAACATATTTATTTTCATACACATATGCACAAATACAGACACATACATATAAATGATACCTCAAAATAATCCATATCCAAATTTATGAACTTCCTGGGTAGAGAAGGAGTAATTTGTCCACACCAGAACATTCTGCCTTGGTGTAGAAAAATATATCAGGCATATAGACACAAGCAGTTTTACTACAAGAGTGTTTGGCTGCTTTTCTGCTGTAATGACCAGAGATAGCTGACCAGCTCTGCAGTGGGTCCCATACCTTTTCATCAGAGGGTAACAAAGGGGTTGACTGAAACTCTGATTTCTAATAGGAATGGGGCAAACTGCTCATGTCTGTTAGCTCCACAGGGCATTTCTGGTTCTCTGAACCGGTTCGAAAGCATGGAAGTATCCCAGATAATGGCACATTAGTATGGCACAGTGCACAAGCTAATGAGCCTTGCCTCTTGGGGAAATCATTAGGCTGAGGGCAGTGCTGTTTTGACATGAGTACTTTGCTGCCAGTGTCATAGTTAACTCAATGATGCTGGCTTGGTGGGAAGGGAGGAAGTCCCTGAGCCATCCTATATTGCTACATGAAGTGCACTGGCTTGCAGTACCTCTAGTTCTGATGTTAAGGTAATCTAAATTAGGTTCAATTAAATTTTTACCAAATTAATTTAAATTAATTTGCTTCTGAAATTGTCTGTTGTTATATATTGGATCCAGTTTCTAGTCAAGTCAATGGGTCATTCCATGGACTTCTCTGGATTTTATGTCAGCCTTCAGACATTTTCTTGTAAGGAAAATAACAACAAAGTGGGGGAAGGAGGAGAAGGAAACGTAGACCTCTCCCTAGCTTGGCACATTAGGAAATTTAGACAGATACTGCAATAAGAACATGCAGTCTTATCTTCAAAGGCAAAACAGAGTCAAGACTCAGTTATGACAATCTATGCAGAGAGAGCCACAGGGCTAGTTAGATGATGAGAGACTGATTTTCATGAAGAAAGATATACCAGCTGACAAGAACACAGAATCATTTTAGAGAGCAGTGCAAAATGTGCTGTTTTTTTCAGACATTCCCCTCTAGTTAAACAGAGACAGGAAGGACTTCTGCAGAAAGGGATGTTAGCTTTAGTTCTCAAGAGATCCCACCTGAATTTCTTGTTCTGCCACAAACTTTTTGCAAAAACTTGAGCAAATCTCCTTTTGTTAAATCCACAAAGGTTGTTTTGCCTAGTGCCAGTTTCAGTCCCTTGTTCGCATTGATCTCCAAGCCATAACATTTTTTATCAGTGAGTGCTGGGCACTTTCTGAAGAGCACAGTAGCTGAGCACCCATATGGACTATCCTTTCAGTTTTCTTTTGTTTCAATGCCTCCTCAGTAAGAAAGGGAAGGAGTTGCTGAGAAGGAGGGTTTAGTGCAAAGTTTTTTCCAGTTGTTGTCTTTTCCATGTTGCAACAGCAGCAATGTTATGGTGCAATGATAATAAGTGCATTTAAAGAGTGTGAGACTACATAGTTGGTGAAGGTAAGCAGCTGATTTTCCACATAGAAGTGATAAACCCACAGAGTTTGCAGAAGGCCAGTTCTGAATAACTGAGTCTCAAGGATGTTCTGTATTGCACAGCAGTGTCACAGCCTGCCTACCTGGGCTGCCTCATTCTGAGGGCAGACATCTGTTTCAGCATACTAACAAGCCCTGTCCTGAGTGCTGCACTAATGTGGCTGCAGAGATGTGTGGAACTGGTTTGCTCATTGAAAGCCAGCCTGGGATCTCTGTACATGGAGATGCTCAGAGACACACACCATGTGCAGATCAGCATCACGCTTTGGCTCAGCAGATTCCTCATGGCTGAAGGCAACCTTTCATTACTTTGAAGCAATTATATTTTGGTTGGACAATTGGTCTCTAAACCCTCATTATAAAGCTCTTACATCCCCTAAAGGGCCGAGGAACTGCTTTGTAAATAGAGGCAGACAGGTCCTCGGCTGTGTAAATCAGTGCAGCTCCCTTTAAATCAATGAAGCTATTCTAGTACACTCAAGGTGAGGATCTGACTCAAAGAATAATGAAAGAGTGGTGACACCAAGAATGAGATTTTTCTAAAGCTCTCAACATTAGTCTGACTCTGTGCCCATTTCCTCTGAAAGTAAAAGACTTATTAAATTCAGAGAGAACAGATGCCAAGCTGGCGGCTGAGAAATCCCATCCGTCAGAGCAGGAGTGCCACGGATTGCACTCTGGTGAGAGGTGGTTGACTGTGAGGATTGAACAGTTTGGTGCAGTGCTTTTTGGTCAGCAATGAAAAAGTTGAAAAACTCTGGTCCACTCAAAAATCAGGAGAGGAAAGCCAAAACAGACAGGATAACCAAAAAGCAGTGTATTTCCACTGCATCTCCAAGGACTGAAATAGACAAGGTACAAAACCTTAGATTGTCCCAGGACTCCAAGATTGTTTAGCCAGTCTCACTGTAGCTTTTTGGATATACATTTCCATGAGGATTTCATGCATTGTTTAAGGACCAGCTGTTTGTGTTGATGTTACTATATGCCTAAAAGCATGTGATTAGGGGGAATGAGGGCTTGTTTTGAGGAGGGCAGTAGGATGGTGTCACTGAAATGCTCAGTATCTTTACTGATCCATAGAGGAACCAGAAAACATTAGATTAATTGACCTTCACTGTCCTTGCTGCATTCAGCTTCATGACCAACAGATGCCAGTACAACATAAATAACTCAAAGAATATAATTTTTAAAAAAATGTCAAGCAAAGGAGCCAAAAATAGTACTTAAGAAACCCTCCTCTTAGACAGCCTTTTGTGTAATGATACAAAAAAGGTATGTAAGTTTGTACATTAACTTCTAATGGAGCAGGGAATGGGTTAATGTAACTGGAGAAGATATATGTCGGGATAATTTTTTAAGTGCTTTATCTGCTAATAGCACTGAGCCCAAAACAGCACTGATGTGTTAATGTAACTTGATCAAGCTGATTATATAGCAGCATAAAGACATTCTGCTTATCTGCTGGCCTCATCATCATTCGTTTTCAGTATGTCTGAACTGACTACACTGCACATCAGTAGTTATGTTCTATAGGCAGTAAAATTACCACATTACATGTTTGCAATGATGTACATATATATATTTGCTTCCTGAGGACTGGAAGCTTTCCATCATTCTTTGACTGTGCAAGCACTTTCTCTGTGAAAAGAGTTTCACACAGGAAACGTTTCATTTATCACAACTATCCTTTTTGAATCAAGTAGATATGGTTAATTCAGCAACAAGTAGATTCTTGACAAGAACATGAGGATATCCCTCAGTAACAGTTACTTACCTCAGCTGGCTTCAAAACAGGCTTCCTGAAAGAATAAGGGTTCATTTTTCTGACTAAGGGTCTCAAAATGTCAATCTTAGATAATCTTGACCCATGGTTCACAGGAAACATGCTCTCTATTAGGACCTTCTCCATTACCCACGACCCTAGGGAATATAAATGTTCCAACTTAATCTGGCAGGGAGAGAGAAATACCATATTGTCTGCAGAATGTTTCTGTGTTGTGGCTGGTACTCCAGAAACAGGAACAGTATCCATGTGGAAATGGGCTAAGGCAGGGTATAATTTTTAGCTCTACTGTGGAAGCAGCTCCCCGGCTGTCTGGGGTTCTCTGCTGCACAGACAATCATGCTGGCACAGGCAGTCATTTGGGCAGCCATCCTTAAATGCTATAATTTAGGGGAGCACACTGTGCTTCCAGTATTTTATAGAAAGCAGATGAATCCCTGCTTTCAACAGTACAATCCAACTCAGATTACTGTTTGAAGCTTTAAGTATTGCCTCTCTATGTAATTTTTTATAACATCTGTGTTTGCATTGATAGTAAAATCTTAAAAGGGAAGAGAAAAAGAAAGAATCATTCAAAAGTTAGGAAAAATCTCAGAAAGTACTGTTTGGTGTGGGGAACATTTAATGTTAGCATTCATATCAGAACACATGCAGTGCCAGTTCTTTGTAATTTTCAAAAAACAGAATGTGTAGGCATGGGGGAAAATATAAATCTGGAAGTACACATGATGAGAGAAATAATGTCTAAGTTACTCTTATTTTTGCAATTTCTCTTTTGGTATTCTTCTCATAGCAGAGAGCATAATTTTCAATGTTTTATAAAGTTTCACTAATAGTTTTGTTTGCTTTGTTTAGATCCTGGAGAAGTTTGGTAGTCTTAATACCACTGCATTGGCCCACCAACAGTAGCCCCAAAATGGAAAAGCATCTTTTGATGAGATGTTGCCTTCACACCAAGAGAAGTAGTAAATAACAGTTTGTGGAATAAAGCAATTGAAAATATGCAAGTACACTCAGAAAACAGATGGTGTTTAGAATGAGCTGGATTCCCTTTTCATAGTTCTAGCTCAAAATATTTGAATCAAAAGTTCACTTGAAGTTTTTTACTCCCAATCCCTTAGTAAGCTATAGTGGTCTTGAAGGTTATCTGTTTTCTCAGCTTGAATATAGGCTTTCATTTCTCAAGTATGATCTTCCTTGCAATTAGACTATATAGAAGACCAGATATTCTTTTCTATTAAAAAGGGAAAAAAAAATAAAAAAGAACACCCCACAGTTATGCACACAGCAGTATCTGGATTCAGGAAATTGTACTCTAATAGCATTACTAAGTGTTTCTGCAAGAAATTATAAAGGAAATGATGCCTGTTTACTTGTTCAAGAGAAATTATTTTTATTAGGAAAACTGAAAGATTTAAACATCATTTTAGACTTGAAAAGGTTGCTCCCAATGAAAGATAAGTCCAGCAAAACTCAGGCAGATCTGCCAACTGGAATTTTTAACTATTCTCTCCAATTCCTTTATGCTATTCCATTAATGGGACAGAAGTTTGTCTATGCTCAGGAAGTATAATGAGACTGAGTTAAGGAGGGACTGGAAACTAAGGAGAAGGGGATTTGTGGTCAGTATTGGCTTGGGACAGAAGAGATCTACCTTGCTTTCTTCATTTTAGAGATGACCACTACTATAGCCAAGATAGCAATGTTGGAAAGTGCATGTAAAGTCTGAAATAATGTTCTTGAAGGAGTGGATGCAGGCCTCAGTTTGGTGGTGTCTGTATCCAGGTGTGCTTGTGTGCTGTATTCCAGGTTATGTGTCTGACTCAGAGAGGCCTTGGAGGGGACATGAATTGTCCCAGTATGGGGCAGAGAGAACAGGTCAGGTACAGCTCTTGTCTCTTCAGGGAAAGTGCCAAGAAGTTATTTTAACTGAGGCTTGTTACCTTGTGCCTTCTGGCCATTCACATGGCACATGGGTTTGCCTGTGAATGCTGGAGGTGCAGCTTCCTCACTCAGTGCTGTCACAGTGCTCCTAAGGTCATCCTCAGAGCCAAGCTGCCCCCTGCCAAGCCCAGAGCAACCCTCAGTATGGAGTTAATCAGGAGAGCACAACCCAGGGCCTGCCAGCCTTTCCAGAAACTGTTCTTGTGCTTTCCCAGTGACTCCCCTCCTGTGAGCCCCCTGAACAAAGCTGCTGCAGTGGGCAGGCTCCTGTCCCAGGGACTGCAGCTGCTCTGTCACACTGTGCCCCTGAGCTGCAGTTTGCTCACATGCCTCGATGTGACACCACAGCCCAACCAGGGCATCTAAAACCCTCCTGCTAAGAGGGCTGACTGTACTAATCCCACTAGCTGGAAGTGGATCCTTTCTCTTCTTTTCTGCCAATATCAAGCCCAGGTTTGCTGGGTGTGCACTTGCATTGGCAGAGCAGCATCTAAGGCCATCAGGTCCTAAGGTGTGAGTCCTTCTCAGGTGACCTCTGCTACATGTGATGAGTCAGTGGCCTTGCAGCGCTGCTCAGCCCTGAGTGCTGTTCCCTCGTAGTTATTCACAGAGAGCATCTTCCACCTTGGCCAAGTTTCTGATCCAAGGCTGCCAGGTGGCCCTTGCATGGCTTATGGCCACACACAGAGTCACCCATCGAGCACCAGACCTACTGCCAGCAGCTGCCACGTTCGTGCATTCAGCACACAAGGCTTCTGCACTTCAGCCAGAGCTAAAACTTGCTCAGATGCACTCTCCTCTCTGACTGACTTCCTCAGCCATCATACAGTTCCTTCCAGTCCTGACTGGAAGGTGAGCTGCAGCATTTTGACCAGATAATGGTCCTATCCATGTCCTCTGTGCACAAGCACACAGGCAGAAAATGATCCACTGACATTTTAACTGGGAAAATATGAGAGGGCGGGGGACATGAAAGGAAAGAAAGAAAGATAGAATGAGAGAAGAAAAGAAGGGCTGGCAGAGGGAAACAGGAAGAGATTAAGGGAGGAAATATGAAAGAAAAATACCATGACATGCACATAAGACCAGGGTTTTTTGGAGGGACCTGAGGGACCAGTACTGCAGATGATGAAATGTCACTCTAGCAGAGAATGTATTTGTGGATATTATTATTTTTGCACTGACATTCTGGTACAGGCAAAAAGAAGATCTATTCATCTTGGTGCCCATTACTAGTTTAAGAGTTCTTGTTTCTCCCATGATCTCTTTTGTGTAAGTTTGAGATTTGGTTGGTTCATTTGTTTTTCACTTTTCAGGAAATTTACACTCTCCCCTCCTGTTAGTTCTTCTGCCTTGTAATTTTTAACAGCCAGAGGAATTACTACAGCACCCAAGATACATTATGCTGTCTATTTAGCTGACTACTATGTAGTAACTACATAAGTTCACCACAGAACTAGGTTCATAGGCCTGAACAGAAACAGAGTATAAACTGTCTTCATGTACCTGAAGATATCATGACAGAATAAAAATAACTGGTTGTTGCTAAAATACAAGTTTACTGTTTCTCTAGTGTACTTTAAAAAGCAAGCTCTGATTATAAAGAAAGCAAGTAGTTTCACATACAGCAATGTTTTTTGAAAAAGCTACTATTCTAGCATGAAAGACTTTCAGGGTGAACTTTTTACTGCGATTGGCACAACTCTGTTGCCATTTAGTGATAATGTTTGCCACAGAAGCTGATCAGAAGTCCAGAATGTTTTCTTTCTTAAGCTGAAGAGATATAGACAAATGCACCAATTGCCAACAAAATACTTTATTTTCTGGCTGTCAAAACTGGATCAATTATACTCAATGTTCTTTTATACTGATGGGTTCCTAGGACACAAACAGACATATGCCACTGAAGGATACATTATTTGAAAATCGAACTAGCAGTACTCAGTCAGAGCCACAAAAATAGGATACTTATCAGAAACCATGCTTGTAACTCACATGATTCAGGAGAAGCAAATGTGGAAATACATCTTCATAAAAAATTCACACAGTCACAAATTGTGCCATCTATTTCTGTACACACATTTTTGTTATTCCTGGAGAGAGAAGGTCTTTTTATTTAAAATAATTGTTGTTGGTTTTTCAAAAGACATAAAGTATTCATCTTTTCCCCTCTCCTGCTGCCTCCTAGAAGTAGTCAAAGAGCTGAAATTAATTAAGTTCTGACCTCATGTCAGCTTTGTGTATCATCATTAACTGAAAACAACATCCTTAAGGTCTAAGATCTGCACAATTAAAGCCAGAAATCTGTGGAAAAAAACAAGATTAAAAAGAAAGTGTTGAGAGAGAGAGTTCAGAAGTTGAATTCCCTTGCATGGGGAGATGCAGTCACTGAAATGTTCACCTGAGGTACCCAGCTGCATTTATATAAATCCCCTTGTACTCCTTTCCATTTGTCTCCACAGAGTTTCCTGTCTCTAAATCTTGTATGCTTTCCTCATTTATTTCACACTTACATGTTACAGCCCAGACATTCTCAGAAACAAATATCCATTTGGATAACAGAGGTAATCAGGATGCATCCTGGATTCAGCCCTGGTGTATGCAAAACAGCCCATTGTTCTCTTATAGCATCTGTTATTGGCTGCCAAGAAAAAAGCATGCCAGTCAGGACACAGTTTGCTCTGACTTACCTTCCTAAAAGCCCTCGTGTATGAAGATCTGCTGATTGATTTTGCTACATTTTGCTGATTTTGGAGCTACATTTGACTAGTAAGGCTGAAAAATTGATTTGCATTTTGTTACTCAGTGACTTATGCCAGGGTTGTTCATTCTAATACTCTTGCCTCCAAGAAATGAAGCCTTTGCTTATTCACTTTCCAAGTTTCATCATTTCCAAACATGTGGGTTTTCTCTTTTATGTCATCTTTCTTATCTCCTCATATTTTAAAATTGGATATAATTTTTGGGTTGCATAGCTCAAAAAGTGACCAGGTACACTAGTTTCAAAAATCAATATAACACTTTTTGTTGCAAGATGAGGTCCTTTTCCATTTCCACTTTGCCCCTGAGAATAAGTTGAAATAAAATGCTATATTAAAACTAAAAAGATTGACTATTTTTTTCTTCAGTTTTATCACAAAAGAGGAAAAATTAATTAAGGCAAACCTTGATTTTTTGTAAAGAATAGTTAATTGGAATTAAAAAAAAAGGTTAAAATGTTTTGATGTCTTCATTTTTTTTAAATTATTTCTCTGGGTTCATCTATTAGTCCCCTTTTCTACTGATTTCTGTCAAAACAGAACAGTTATTCTCTCTGAACGATGCTTAAGGCATCATCTTTACTTTTATTGGTTTTTTTCCTACTATTTTTACTCTGACTTTGACTTCTTTTTGTCTTATAGCACCTTTCTTCCATGCTTCTTTTATACTAATAAATTGGGGATTTTTTGTTAAGTCTTCTTCTTGCACACCATATTTCAATTTGAATTCCTCAGTCCTACTGGCATGTTTTAAAAGGATACTTGGTCACTTATGAATGTATTATCTTAGGGGAGTTAATCCAAAACATCTTTAATGGCAGAGGACAAGAAATCCTTTAAAGAAGTAACAAGCTAGGGGCACCTTTCAGCCACCTATGTTTTAAAACATCTGCCAGCTTACCTTTTCATTGAAATTGTGGATGATTTCATCTGTTTGTGCACTGTCCCTGTGTTGAAACTGGATAGCCTTTTGCAGAGTTCTGATCCAAAGGACTTTTGAATGTTCTCATTTAGGATCATTCCTCCAATTCACTTTTTCCTCCACTGATGCAAATTTCCTCACCTTCCTGCCCATTCTCATTTTCTAAGCTCTCTCAAAGGCACATTGGGTGCTGCTGTCTTGTCTCCTAATAAAAAGTCTAATGACATAATTGTGGTTCTGGTTTCCTTTCTCAGAAATATTTTTTTGGTATCCAGCATGGGTGTCTGTTTTAGTGCTCTAATTCTTTCCAGCTGAAGTCTTATCTTATCCTTGTCTATCAGAAGTGCAAGAGCTCAAATAACCTTAGACTGCTGTTCTGAATATGTAATTCAGGGCCCTCATCCAGACCGTTTTTCTTCAATAAATTAATACAATGCTAATTCCCTTCAGTGCTCTATACAGATTCCCTTGTCTGCATATGTACTCTTATCCTTCCTTCCTACCTTCTATATTCTCTGTCTGTCACGATGCCTTTTTTAAAAATTTTTCTCCCCTATCTTCTGTGTTCCTTTCAGCTGTACTTGTACCCAACTCTGTATTCAAAATCTCATTTCTGTTTGCTAATGCTAATCCATTGCTGTAAAAGTATATTCCCTTTTCATGGGACTGATTTTGTCTCCCTTGGAGACAAAACTACTTACTGCATTAATTAATGCAGTAAGCAGTTTTAACTGAAATCTCAAAAATACTAGGTACTACCAGGAAAATGTAGCATTAATATCAAAGGTTACAGGGAAAGAAAAAGGAAAAAAAAAGTTCCATAAAAAGGTTGCAGTGATGACATATGAAGACTGTCAACTGCTTCAATTGAAATGCATCCTGTCATTCTGGAAAAGTAACCAGGCAAACAAAGGCAGAGGAACAAATTATTGAACTCCTAGTTCACTTTTACTTGCCCTAATCCTGTTTCCAAATAGCAGCAAAAAGCTGGCAAGTTTTGCACAGGATTACAGGGAAAGAAGCCTGGATGTACAGCCGTGTGGGAAATGTCAACTGTTGTCTCTCAGCTGTTTGGGGCCTCACTTCATTTTCAGCTGGCTGCCAATTCTAGCTGACATTGCTGCTTTCTGGAAGGGAAAAAGCAAAGCTGCTGTTTTTGTTATCACTGTTGTTCAAGCCACTAAAATAGGACTAGCTACAGCTTTTGCTGTTGTTCTGTTTAACAGAGGGCTTGAAAACAGTATGTTTGCAAAGTCTGTAGAAGCCATTGAACTAGTATTTCCCTGGCAACTTTCATTAAAGTTATCTTAGTACTTTTCCCACTAGTACTCTTTTTTTTTTTTCCCCCAGTAGGTTGTTGAACAAGATAATGATTTCCAAAACTGTAAGTAGGGCCTTCTGACTCACCTTTCACTCTTTCCAGACATTTAAATCAAGAGTCTAAAAGTGACAATTTATTTCCACTCTTGAAGTTTATCCATAAAGGATATGAGACCTCTGTATTCAAGGTGTTTAAGAAAAGACTGGATGTGGCGCTCAGTGCCACACTCTGGTTGACAAGGTGATGTTGGGTCATAGGTTGGACTCAATGACCTCAAAGGTCTTTTCCAAACTAAATGATTTGGTGATTCAGTGAAGAACATACAAATACAAGAGGAATTAATCATGGGCAAGAGGACAGGTTTGGATCCAGTGTTTCAGCTCAGAAGGAACCATTTTCTCGTGTATGCTGGCAAACCAACCCTTTCTAGGTATTAATTTTCGACTTATTGCCCATGTCTTGACCCATGTTTAGAGCTCACTAAGTGCAAGAATATAAAGAAGCTATCAAATCCTAATTTGAAAATGTTCACTGTTTTCCTTTGTAATTCCCTTTAGTAGGTTAACCATATTTTTTTCTTCTAAAAAAAGAGAAAAGTTTGTTTTTTATCTCAAAATGTCTGGTTTCTCTTTCTAAATGTTGTATCTATATCTATCCTTGCTTTAATAAGAAAGACACTGTGCTAGCACCTTGTATTTTCTTCCCATAAAGATATTTATATGCTGGCATCAAGTCAGCTGTCAATCTATTCTTCTGATAAAATAAACAGACTAAACTTCCTACTTCTGCTACTGTAAAATATTTTCTGCAGTCATGAAGGAATTTTTTTCCCTACCCTCCCACACCTCTAATGTTTAAAATATATTTAAATATATCTTTATATATATTTATAAAAGTATATTAAAATGTGTCTTTTAAAAATGTATGCAGTTTTCTAATATCAGCATCATGAATGTAACAGAGGTAAATAATTTCTCCATACACAATCTCCATGCTCTGGCATGTAAAGCATGAGAAATGTACCAGCATTTCTTACCCCAGTTTGGTGATCAGTGTGGCTTGTCACAACTCACAAAATTTTCTTTGAGTCACTGCATTCTAGGACACAGCTCCTAAGATACAGTGTTGATAGGGACTCTATCTCTTCTCTCCAGATGTTTCTTCATTGATTTCTTTCACTACAGCAACTGTATCTTTTTGAATGGATCCAGGACACCAAGTAAGCAGGACACTCAGTTTGTTCTGCCTGATTCTTTTGTCATCCTCATTACTTCTTTGTGGTATCCTCAAGTTTTATCAACCACTCCTCTTGGAAGCCTGTTCAAATACTTGGCCACTCTCTCAGTAAAAAATGCTTCCTGATGTTCAATATAAACTTCCCCTGATTGTAGATTTGAATTGTTCCCATCCAATCCCATCAATGGATATCAAGGAGAACAGATCAGCATCTCCTTCTCCACTCCCCTTCCTCAGGAAGCTGTAGAGAGCAATGGGGTCACTATCAGACCCCTTGATAATAACAACTCTAAAAAAGTTATTTCTATGCTGCATGAGCTTCTCCAGCTCTGAGTGTGTGACCAAAGGAAAAAAGTGCATGCCTGGGCATCTTCTTCCTCTACTTGCCCTGGAGTAACCAGAAAGAGGAAACAGAAGCTGGCATCAGTGTTGTGACAGAAGATAAACTAGAATAAAAAACACAGATTCAGAGAAAGAAATACAAATGGCTCTTCTGACACATCACCTTCCAGTTTTCCTTATCCATTTCTACCTGGTTGCACTTGAAAACCAGGATAGAAAACTGTAACAAGAAATGCCATCTCCTGGAATTTGTGACTTCTTAATTAGCTCCCAGTCAGTCTGAAAATCACAAACACTGTTCAAACGTTAATCCTTCAGATTATACTACATTCTACCTATTATACAGGTGCAGTCATCCACTATCAAAATTACAAGAGAGTCTGGAAAACTTCCCAAAGCAGTAAGTGCAGATGATAGTAATAATGAAATTAAAAACTTGCAGGGACATCAGTAAGTTCCCAGATTAGCTTCTCCACTTGTCCCAAGTGAAAAACTTCATAAAGCAGTAGGGAAACAGCTATTTCTTTCTTCTAGATACTCTGTCTGCATCTATATGACAAAATGAAGCACTTTCACAAACATTTCCAGGACTATTTAATTTACTGTTAGAGCTGTAGCAAATACAGGGATACTCTCTACATTGCAGGAAGAATGAGAAAACTCAACTGCTGGGAACAAATACACTGTGAACACATAACAGAATAATGCAGTTGTCCTCCTACACAAGGAGGTAGGAGGTGGTTTTGTCAGGTAGTTCCCATCTTCAGGCATCCAGCTTAACTCTGCTTGAGCTCTTACCTCCTGGCAATGTGTTATTCTCCTAAGATTTTGTGAATTAGGAAAAGGGGAAATTTCTTCACTGCTTAGAGAATATTATCTTCAGAGAACTGCTAATAGCCACAAATATACTGCAAATGTGGAAGATAGAAAACTAAACTGAAGAAATTTTACAATTCAGTCAGCTGAATCAACCCAGAGAATCTCTAGAGATCACTGTAAATAGGATATTCTTCCTGGAAGTAATTTGGCTGGTATTCCTAATCATACATTGTAAAAATACTCTGCTTTTCCTTTTTTATTTTTTTTTTTATCCTCCTCTGTAAACATAGTTCTGCTCTTGGTACACTGCTTCCAACTGCCTTTTTTATGCTTCTTTGGTATGTTGCTCTGGCTGGATTTTAAGTTTGTCATGTTATATTCCAGTCAGTCCATTTCTACCTAATAGCATTAAAACTACCTTAAAAGCTCAGAACCAGGTAGCTTTCTCCACCTTCTGCGTTAGATTTTGGTGTTTAAACTTTCCATTTCTGTGCACAAATCTGTACTTAACTCCACATCCACAAATATTTTTCCTCGACTCCTTTTTTGCCATTAGCGAGAAAGCCCACTCAGAAAAGAGTCGGGACTAGAAATAGAATCTCTGTGAAACAAAAATTGCAATGTGTCAACACCCCAGAAGGCTTTTATTTTATTTAGGAAACATAAAATTCATAAAAAATGTCCTGAAAACTAAGCATTTGCTTGCTTTCCTCCTAAGGAGGTTTTCTGCTAAGCGCTGACAAAAGCAAGACCCCTTCTTTTCCCCCAACTTGGAGAGAAGAAAAGAGAAAAGGAAGGATGACTAATAAGGATGCAAGAACTACTTTTTTACCCTTCCTTTCCAAACTTTCATTCCAAATGGCTTTTGCAGCTACTGCAGCCTTGTTGGCACTAATAATGCACACCAAAGTGTGCTTATTCCACTGGCTTTGCATCTCAGCTGCTGCTTGCTCTCTCTTAGACTAAAAATTCCTGCAAGCACAGTCTCCTTTTCTTCCCAGTGTTATATACATTTGAGAGTGCTTTCCCAGTGCTTAATCAAGAAATAAGATGAGATATTGCTTGTTGTGAACACCAGCCACATGAGAATGAGATAAATCTGTGGGGGTGACGTCTGGCTTCTCTCACCTTGGTTTTCAATTGTGCAGTATCATCTAATTACACTGGTGCATGTCATGAGGATGGTTTTTCTTTGCCTCATCTGCAAAGCCTTAGAAATATGCCACCACCCTGGATGGAAATATTGTATTTTGTGTGTGCATACATGCACATCCTAATTTAAATAAGTGATATAAAGATGCCTTATGGTACTCAAAGTCTCACTGAGACTTTTGTGCAACCAAAGGACATGAATAGATAGATAACTGCTGGGCAGTCTATTGAAACTGGATAAAGGTGGGTTTGAAAGGAAGACAAATACTGACATTCAGTGGTTTAAGCAGCCCAAGGCACATTACACTGAAAGGAATCATTGTACAAAGCAAATTTCCATTATTATTATTTTTTCCCTGTTAGTCAGAGTTTCACCTTCCAAAAATCTACTTTGTTAACTTTAATGGCTGAAATTTTAATGTGACTGGAGCCACTGACTAAAAGTTTGCACTCACTCCTAAGTACATATTTAACTAATAACTACAACTGTCATTAAAAAAAAAAAAATTCAGTAAAATGGCTTCAATTTCTGTGTAAAGAGTGTCCTATTTCATCACATGATAATATCATGATGGTGGGCCCTATGACCTGAAGTGTAGCTAAAGCTTTATTAAAGCTCAGAGAATATTTTTAGTGATATGAAGCTGCTTTTATGTTCCCTCTGATTCTGAGACAGCTCACTTAAACTGTTGACTTCTTTGTTATGCCAGAGTCTTCAGGGATGCTCTAAATTTCACTGCTGTAGAAGCTGCACAAAAGGAGGCTGTGCTGGTCAGGTGATTATAGCTGAGGATCAAGGTTCAGTGTTAATCTCCACAAGATAATTTGTCTCATCACAATACAACTTTATTATCCAAATGGGGGAAGAAACACTTTCTATACCTCTTACAATAAATAGATTATTATATGAGAAACACTGGTAAAAAAACAAACAAACAAAAACAAACAAACAAACAAACAAACAAACAAAAACACCAAAAAACAAACCAAAACAACAACAACAACAAACAAAAAAAATCTCTTTAAGTGTCCTGGATTTACAAAGATGTCCAAGATTTCAGTGTGATACTCAGGGTGAAAACCCTGAACATCTGTGAATGTTTTTTCCCTAGAAAGTAACATGATATGGTTACAGTTTAAGTGCTGCCCCAGGCATGCTGGATAATCTTCTAGTTTACAGGGCAGTCAAATATGAGTCTATTTTACCCCAAAAAAGCAATTTAAGTGTGGCCTAGCATGTGGCACATACTGATTCTTAATACATGAAGCATGGATTTCCAAGGTGGATATATAAGAATGTCTCCTTTAAATATGCTTCTTAATCACAATCCTAGAACTCTTTTAAGGAATTAAACCCTCTTAAGAAAACTAACATCCTGTAATGAATTATTTTTAAGAAATAAAAATTAATTAATTTCAAAAGGCAATTACAAACAAATACAGTAGGAGAATAATTTGCACTAATGACTGGGATAGCCATGGCAAATTACTGAGTTTCACAAATTACTCAGTGAATAACCAAAACAAATCCAGCCCAAGAATAATGCATTATAAAATGTCCAGCATTTTGTTTTTCCAGATGCAATTTAGTTTTAATTATGACATAGTAAAGCAATGAAGGGGCCACAACAGGGGAAAAATGCTTCTAAATGCATGAGGCACCTATGGCCCAAGTGCTGTAATCTCAGTGTAAAATCCCAGCTAATAAACATCTATTAGAGCTACTTAATTGTTTTTTGGTATTTCCTATAAAAATGTAGGGGGTAATAGAAATGTTAAATTGCTGATATTAATCATAAGGTATAAATGGATGAGTCTAAAAGAGCAAGGACTATGAATGCTACAGAAGCAGAGGTCAGCTTTTAAAATGAAGTATCACTGTCTATGTGCTTGTAAATTCCCCCTCACCGTGATAGCTGAGTATTTCACAATCCTTGATGCATTCTTTCCTCTCATCATTTTGAAGCAAGGAATTTTTTCCATTTCACAGCTGTGAAATAGTACTGTGGAATAGATTAAGGAGGTCACACACAGAGTCTGCTGATGAAGTGGGAATTGACCTGAATCTTCTTAGTCTAGTGAGTTACCTGTTAGAACAGGCTTTTATCTGGTAAAACCTTAAGTAAGGCAAAAGAAATTAATCTTGTTGTTGTTATTGTTGTTCTCAAATTAAAGTATTCCTTAGTTCTTCAACCTGTTTATCAGGAAGGGTTCACTTGCAGCTGAACCTGAAATCCCCACAGGAGACCCATACAGGCTGAGTGGGGGCAATCCTTCCAGAAAAACTACATGTTTGTCTGTGTATGGAGCAGAGCAGTCATCAGGGAACTGGATGAGGCTGGCCTTCAACTTTTTGATGATGCCTCGTTGGAAGCAGGAAGAAGCTGACTGATGAAATCATAAAACACAGTGGTGTAAAGTAAAACTTGAACTGGCATCAACAGATAGATTAAATATAAAAAAATATATTCTGAAAGGTGTTTATACAAGGTGTACTGTTATAAATCCTTCAGCTGCTATAAACGAACCAAAGCTGTTAATTCCTGAACTTATGCTCTTGCTTCATCCTCTTTTTCAAAGTTACTGATGCTCTCTTTTTTCTCTGCAGTTTGACTGGGAATCAGTCTGTGTCAGAAGAATCCCAGAATCTATAAGTATTTCCCTCATGGGCAGAACTTCTCAAGGTACAGCAAAGCTGTTGTAATGCCTTCCTCTAAAACTGAGTAGGAAGGGATTTCCTGGATTAGGTATTTTTAAAAATGAGAGAAACTTAGAAAATAAATGAAATTATTGTGTTGTGATTTGGGGTGCTTCTTTGGAGTTTTTTGTTTGTTTGCTTGCTTGCTTGTTTTGCTTTGCTTGTTTTAAGACTAAGGGATATTAAAGATGAGGAAAAAAGACCCCCCAGTAGAATGATAGGACAGCTTAGAGGCTGCCAACAGAGGCCAAGGACCTCTCTGATAATGGAAATTCCTATAACAATCCTGCTTGTGTAGAGAAGTGGGATGGGGATGTCTCATACAGGAAAATAATTTCCTGTAGGCTGAAAACAATTATTTGAGACCATGTGATGACATATTACAATTTTGTGGAGCTGTCTTCACTGTGATTCTGTTAGAACTCCAAGGCTATGAGCAAAGAGAGGGACATCAGGTCCTGTTGTTCCCATCAGGACACCAGTGTGGACAAGGAAGGCAGAACTGGTGCCACTGTTATTCCTGTCTACTTGGGAGATGACAGGTTGCACCTGAACCCTCAGCGTTTCTGGCTTTGGGTGTTTATTATATAAATCTACATATGTAGCAAGTAGATATTATAACACAGCTCTCTGTTTGGGTTCCCACTGAGCACAGTGCATCTCTAATAATTTGTTGGATTTGTCTGGCACTTTTGAAACAGCTTTTCTGAGTTCTCCTCAGAATGTTCCTGAAACATTGAAGACTTAGAGGTTCACAATATAAATTTTCTCCCTGCTACTAAATTAACAGACTAACATATTGATCAAGGATGTAGGTTTACTCTGTATAGCCCTGGTAAAGCTGTATGTTTAATGACTTTAGAAATGGGCTACTTCCAAAATAGCTTAGAGTAGTGTCTCTTTTGCTGTGTGGCTATCAGCAGACTGGTCCAGAGGAAGGGGAAGATGTTCTGACTCCTGCTGTGGTACAGATCTCTCACTGGAATGGAGTGAGATGAGTGAACCAAGCATGAGGATGTCTGAAGTGGACTGTGCTACTTTCCTTTAGAATTAAACAATAAAGACAGACTTTCAGATAGTAAGCCGTTAATGCTTTTTTTTTTTAAGATATGCATGTCTTTGTTATTTTTAAACTTTTTTAATGGAGTATTTCTGATCACTCAGAACCAAATACTCAACTCTACCTGGAATAGGAGGAAATTGTGGGAAAAAATTATAAAATTCTCACCCTGACTTCTTCCATAGAGCCACTGACATACCAATCTACCTCCCATCAACATGTGTCTAAAGAAGCACTTATTTCACATACTAAGCTGTTCCAATCCCACCACAATTTATGGAAGAATCATTCCAGGTTCTTGCTCAAGCAAGCACAAAATAACATTTATTTTTAAAAATTTACAAATACTTTTTTTCTCTAATAACTGTTTTGTCTTTTTGGCAACTCAAATTTTAGACACCCTTACACTCCCAAATTCAATGGGATTGATGGTGATCAACCATAAATATGAAAGCTTTTCAAAGACAACAACTGATATTCACAATATTTATTTTTTTTTAATTAAAAACTGTCCAGAATAACAATGTCATTCCCCCATGGAAAAATACAGCCTACATTTACCTCAGGGATTATGGGACCATCTTGGAAGACCTTTGCCTGAGATGTCCTCTGAAGCAGCCCCTTTAAATGTGGGAGCTTCATGAAAGGGCTGGTTTGCAAGTGTGTTTGCAACTATTCTCTGCTGGAGCTGAAGAGCATACTTGACATTAATTATGCTTCACTTTGCACCTTTCTTTTATGTTTATGATGAAGTAAAGGGTTGAAATCTGATAGCTCTCAAAAAGAAGTCTCTATTATATTTTAAGTTGTTGTTTCTTGTATATATATTCGTGCATTTCATGTAAACTCTATAACTCAGCACTTTTATTTATAAAACAGTATGTGCTAGGTCTTCCTTCAAAATTCTGGTGATAACTTTCATTGTTTTTTGTTTTGTGGGTTTTTTTGTTGTTGTTTCTTTTTTTCTTGTTGTGTTTTTTGGTTTGTTTTAGTTTGGTTTTTTCTAGGAAGTACTGAGGGGGAGGGTTGGAAACCTTTTATTAGACTTGTTGGTAACTTGACTTGTCTTATGTTTTTGCTTCTGTATTTTTTAAAATGCTATTCCACAGCTATGAAGACAAGGTAATAAAGAGTAGTATATCAATACTATGATAGTAATAGTTCTGTGTGAGTGTGAAATAACAAAGTGGGGCTGAAGAATTCAGGGATTGATATTGTCTGGAGCCCACCAGTAGAGTGCTTCAGCGCTGCACTGTCAGAATTCCCATTTTTACCCTTTTGTTTCTTCCTGGGCTATTGTACTCCCACTTACATGTCATTATTTTACACTGTAATGGCTCAGTACTTGGTAAAACACAATTCTTTAAAGAGGTTGGTAGAACATTCACCTCTGCCACTGCATGGTGTTTTTATCTCCTTTATAACTCAAATGAAAACTGTTAGAAGTTGAGTTTCTTCCTCCATTGCCTCTGCCTTTTTTTCCTTTTTTATGATCTCTACAGCTCAGTTGACTCTGTGACAGTTCAGTTAACTCTGACATTTTGGGGACATAGTTTGCATGAAAGAAACTACAAAACAAAAACTACATTTCATCTTCAGAGGATGAGTTCTGAAAACCTCTCCTGAAGCAACATACTGAGTGCAATAATGATAGTAATTCCTACATCATTAATTATCATATAAAATCATTTACATCTAAACATTGTTGTTTAGGCTGTAAAATCAAGTATTAGAAATGTCTGACCTAGAAGTTTCCTATTCAGCTTTAACTCTGCTCCTTTCAAGTGTGTGCCCTGTATGCAAGCTGATTTCTGTAGGAAATATTGTTTGTGTCTGTAATTAAGTTGTCAAAAATCTCATGGGGCCCTAATGTTTTACTGGCCCCTGAACAACTGAATTTCCCTATATTTTTAGGAGCCTTTACAGGCTTGATCTAACTTAAAGTTATCCTCTGTCTGCTTATAGAATGTTATGTAGAGAGCATAGATGTAAGACTTTCAAGTGCTAAAGATTGATAATCAGATTCTGGAAACAGATTCCCACATTTCCACCTGAATCTCATCTTCTCCATCACACTAAGTGCATTTGTTCTTCTGTCCCTCTCTATACATTGTCTCTATTGCCCCCTTGCACCAGGTGATGTAAGTAGGTCCAGTGAGGAGTAAAAGTATATGATGAATAGAAGATCAATCAGTATATTTGTGGTAACTTTTAAGGCTGTGTTTGTCACCACCACTTTATTTCTTACTGATCAGATTAATGATATTATGGTCACATCTTTCTTTCTTCCCATACTAAGGTCTCTGTACTCAGAAGCTGCAGTTGAAAATGTAAGGTTTGTCTTGTTAATTTTAGTAATAGAGACTTTGGTATTTGTTTTGCAGATATTTTTTGCTTGCCTATACAGACAACTAAACCAAAAGTGCATTTGACTTAATGTTTCCTGGCTTATGTTTCAGTATTGTGAGCACTGTAATGGGGCTACTCAGGAATTCCATTATTTCAATGGATTTACTCATGCAAGAAGCTAATAATTTGCAGGTGGATTTGCAGGGTTGGGTCTCATTCACATTCTGCTAGGCAGCTGCTGAAGTCTCTTAGTCATGAAACCATTCGAATGCCTTCAGCCAGGTAGCAGCTCTTGGGGTCAGGAGAGCTAACCTGGCTGCAAAAGGTGGAATACCATCTCTGGAACCAGGGAGAGAGAAGAGGTAGCAGGCAATCCTTCCTTCATCCTAAAACCAGGATGAGATAGACTGGACTCTGAGAAGTCTGGTAAATGTAACCATGTCTCTCCTTTCTTTTGTTGTCTGAGGGGATGATGCTAAAGATCAGAACAAAAGGTAATAATTGAATATTGGACCAGTATGGTATGTTTTTCTAAAACAAAATACAAACACTTGTTTGATTCTAGGCGATAACTACAGTCATTTTTCACTATAAGGGGGTTTTTTGGTCATTGTTAGCTACACAACAATGACTGAGGACAGCCCATAAATCCTAATCCAAGTGTTTGATTGTTACAGTGTGTTTTCTCTGTCAGATCTTTAGAGAAGAGGAGAAACAAAAAATACAACTTTAAGTATTAAGTTTCCAAGAGGAGTGAAGACTCAGTTATCAAAGTTGATATGTAAAACTCACCCTTTTGTTTTATTTTCTCTTACCCTGTCATCAGTTGTAAGCATCGACTATCAGCTGCCTGAGTTAACACTTATGCTCCAGGTATTTTCTTCTGGTGAGATCTTCAAGTACTGTCCTCTTCAAACCTGACTTGGGCACAGCCTTTCCTTACCATTCTGGACTCCCCTTCTCTCAAAAGGCCTGATGCCTTTGCATTGCATCCTCTTGAAATAACACGTGCTGGAGTGGGAGCACCATCCTGCAACACAAATATCATACAATAGCTATTTCACTGCTTATTTCCTTTTGTTTGATTTCTTGCCCTTCTCATGTTTTACTTTTGATTTTTTTATGTGCTTGTCCTCCTTGATGAATATTCTTTGAGTTCACATTAGCTAATTCCAACTCTGGGCCTAGTTCCAACTGGGGGCTGCCTTGCAAAGCACATGCTGCTGTGGGTGGAAGAGCTTGTCTTTGCAAGTGAGTGCAAGGGAGGTGTCCTGCAAATGACTAAAAGCTTTTTCATGCTGGGTGTGTGGTGAAAAGGAGTAAATAATTCTTGCTGCACTGGTGTGCCCCAATGGGAATTTATGATTCCCATTTACTTGACCAGTCCATAGAGACAACAATGTTGTTGCAATCGTGCTGCAGGGGATCACCGTGATTTTTGAGAGCAGAATTGTGGCACTGCCCAGAGTCTCTTGCTGAGCTCTGAATTTCCATTCTGAGGACCAAGCACTTCTGAATCCAGAAGTAAAAGGTTCCCTTCATGGTTAAAATATAGGTGAGAATAAAGGAACTTGAAAAAAGTTGATCTAAAACATTCCTTGTACAAACACACACAATTTTTTCAGGGTATGCTGATGCTGGTTCCAAATGTTGTGATTTGGATTTACTCCTAAATAATAACAGATTGTACAGAGCTATAGCTCTGCAAATCAAATGTTTGCTGAAAACAAGACTGGAAGGAGAACAGTAGTTCACACAATGCTTTGTAATATGCTTAAGTGGAGTCTGTATAGCTGGGGAATTTGAGGTATGTTTGTTTTTCATTGCCATCTTTTCAAGTCGTGTCACTAGACTTGCAGCCAGCTCTTGGGTTGTTTCAGGAGACTCTGATGTTCTTCCTTTTATGTTTTGTAGCTGTCTTCAGCAAAACAAGCTTGGCATGTAGGGAAATCTTAACCAGATTGAAAAGGGGCAAGGAGCAGAAATGGAATATTAACCTTGACATGGCCCAGTGCAAAGAAATCCCTGACAGCTTTTATATTTCAAGCTGTGGGAGAAACTTTCTGCCTGACTGTAGCAGAAAGTGATGCAGCAATAACAGCAACAGCCTTAAGAGAGAGAAAGCTAGAGGAGAAGGACCTGTTGCAATTTGATCTAAGATTAATCTGGATAGCTGAGCACCTTTGAGAGCCCTTCTTCCTCACAGACAGGAATGTACACAGGGTGGATACCCAGTGTATACAGCTGGGGCAGGCACTCTCCCATGCCATCGAGGCACTGACTGCTTTACTCTGGCATGTGCATGCCACAAGAGCAGCAGGATGGTTCTTATCAGAGAATCTTGGGTATCTGGCAGAACCAGGCAAACTTCTTGTACAGAGCAGTGAGCCAATGCTATGATTCTTTTTGATTTCCATCTTCCCTTCCTAAACCTCATTGATGCTCTCAGGGGGAAAAGCAACTTATTTTGGTCACGTCATTCTACCTGTTTCATTTCAGTTCATGTGTTTGGTTCATCTGTTGCAGGTAAACAAACCCCTGCAGACATGCTGGCACAGAAAGCACAGTGGTGTTAGCACAGGTTTGGTGGTGTCGATCCTATTTCTCACTATGCCACAGATTTTCTGTGCTGACTTGAAGAATAAACATGATTTCTGTGCAATTCAGTTCCTCATCTGGTAAATCATAATAAAACTAGGTGATAAATGGATTTTTTCTGTTCAACAGCCAAACTGTCAAATCAAATGAAAAGGTGACAATTTGGTTTAGAACAGAAACATCTTACCAAGTCATATTGAACAAAAACAAAGGTCATTTGGAGTGTTTCATTCACTGTAAAATGAATTGTTGTGATTGTTTTTATATACTTAAGGAAGACCATATTTTTCTTTGAAAATATTGTATTGAAATGCAAGCTTAGTTTTCATGACAAGATCTGAATGAAAGACTGTCACTGCCAAACTGTTCCTTATTTTCCTCCTGTATGCTCTAGGCCTTCTCTCTACTTTACAGAGCATTTTTTGCAAGAGTTGAAGAAATCATTTTTCTTTCTCTGAAACATTACTGCTTGGAAAAATAATAACAAAAGCAATAAATTAGATAATTTTAAACAAGTTTGTGTTTCCTAACAGTGTATGAGTATGTATGGAGGATGCAGGATGAGAGCACCTAGATGTCTCACATAGTGGTATTTGTAGCTGGAGAGAAAAGCAGACAAGTCTTCTTTGATGAATAATTTTTCTTTTGCAAAGAAGTGTGCCCTTGTGGTGGACAGGTCAACGTAGCTCCTCAGTCCAAATTTTATGCCAACTCTGTCTCTAAATTTGGCCTAATCTCACTGCTGTTAACCTTAGAGCAAGTTTTATAGTGAGCAGGATCAACCTCTTCTGTGTGAACTTGATGAGTCACTTAATATTTCTGTGCTTCATTTTTTCCCATCATTAAATAAGGAGTCATCCTTCTTTCTTCACAGAGGTTTCTTTCTGTAGAACTGACTCCATGTTTGCAATGTGCTTTGAGATAATAATTTCTCAATTATTTTCTCAAATAAGACCTTTGGTAGCATCATATGCTGGTCCAATTCAGCTTGGTGAGACCACAAGTAAATCTAGGAGATGGGGCTCAGAGCAATGGCCATGCTGCAATCTTTCCCTTCTCTGTCTTTTCCTGTCTTCTTTTATGCTTTAATAATGAGAATGAGCTTTTAGATGGACTGTTAACACTGAACAGAGTTCTGGGGAAATGCCATTAAAATATAGAAGACAAGTTTTCTTTCCTTTTATTTTTTTGAAATTTAGGTAGGTGGAATCAGTACCTAATATGGCCTGATAGAATCAGCAGAACAATGTGTCACACAGACATATGTATCACATATTATAGGAATAAACTAATAACAGCTTGCTATTTAAAAAATTATCTTCACTGCACCTAAAAAGGCAAAGTTCCAGCACTGCCACACAGCTATTTCTGTTCTAGTGTTTCTGTGAAAAGCAATGCCAGAAGCATTTCTGGAAAAATAAAGCCAGAGAAACAGTTGTCATTCATATGAGCATCTGACACAGTTACATAATTTCTGAAATCACTGCAGCAAGTTTTGAACAATGTGCAAAATGAAAAAGTGCCCACCAAACACAGAGAAGAACTACAAGGCCACTTGGAAACTGCTGTGCTGTATTACTCTGTGCAGGCACATAATCTTCAGCCTGGCTGGAGACAGAAGTGCCTGGGATGCTGTAGATTGACCACCTTCCTCCATAACTAATCTCTTTGTTTGCTGAGGGGTTAATGAGAGCTATGCCTGTTCCTGGAGGATGACCCCCACAGTGTTCTTTTTTTTTGTTTTTTAATAGAACATTGAGGACAAGCAATGAGAAACAGAAAGAGAATATGTACATGCTGTACTCTTACATTTACCCTTTACTTTAAAAAGAAAAAAGTCCTGAGAAAATTTTGAGAATGTCTATGTCTCTAACTCAGAATTAAATATTTCTGCTACCTTTTCACTGCCAGTTATTTTACTACTTCAGACCACAGTAATGTTCATCCTGGTTAGAATGACCCTGTACCCAGCACTGCTGATTCTGACCATCAACCAACAGCCCTTGAACCATCAAGAACAAGAATGACACAAACCAAAGTTAAATGCAAATTTCTGTTTATTTCTTGTCACAGAAAAAACACTGCTTCTTTCTATTTGTTTCCATTTCTGTAGTCTTTAGGTGTTTTATTTTCAGGGTTTTCTCTGTGGTTTGCCAGGCCAGGTGTAAAAAAGTCTGAAGTTCTCATACAATTTCCCAACTCCCAGAGTAGAAAACCCATTTTCTTCGTGACTTGCAATGATGACAGCCCCAAGATTAGCCCATGCTGCTTATTCCAGTGTGGGGTCTCAATAAAATTGGTGCTGCTGTTCACAGAACTTAATGGTTTGGCAAGGATCCAGCTGCAGAATTGAAGTCTCTAGTGGCTGAAAGAAAAGTGAGGGAAGGCAGTATCTTTGTTAGAGGAAAAAAAAATTGTCTGTCCTATGCAGAACCCTTCCCACTTTTGATAATCTCCAGAAGGAATTCTGACCAGCAGTAAATGGAATGTGAAATGTGTAGGTATTGGAATACTTCCTTGCTTCTTGATGATACAGATTGCTTTCTGATTTCGTAATGCAGCTCATCCACAGGTAGCAAACGCTTTCTCGGAGGATGCAGCCCTTGCATTGCACATCACCCTGAGCCTCCGAGGCTGCCTCCTTCTCCAGCCGCACTCGAGGGATGGTGGTGTGAGCGGGGAACTTTTGCTGGGCACGGCGTGAGCCAGCCCGCAACAGAGCACCCCCTGGGATGCCCGTCCTCAGGGCAGCGCTGTGCGGAAAGACCCGGGATGCCCGTCCTCAGGGCAGCGCTGTGCCGAGGGAGCCGGGATGCCCGTCCGCAGGGCAGCGCTGTGCCGAGGGAGCCGGGATGCCCGTCCGCAGGGCAGCGCTGTGCCGAGGGAGCCGGGATGCCCGTCCGCAGGGCAGCGCTGTGCCGAGGGAGCCGGGATGCCCGTCCGCAGGGCAGCGNGGCGGGCGCGGGGCGGCCGCCAGAGGGGGCCCGAGCGCTGCTCTGCGCCCTCCGGGCCGGGCCGGGCCGGGTCAGGCCGGGTCAGGCCGGGTCAGGCCGGGTCAGGCCGGGTCAATGTGTCCGGCAGCCGGGTCAAGGCCAGCTCCAGCCCGCCCGTCTCCCCAGTTACCTCCGCACCGCGCGGGACAGTATATATATGGATGTGTGATAATAATGTATAGGACATAAGGCATAGTACCGCGGTGGTGGGCGCGACGCCACCGCTGGATTTCGATGGGACAGCGCGTTGTTCCCTGAGCGAGCCGCCAGCCTGATTTGTGCCCCGGAAAGTTCGTACAACTCGGGCTTGTAGTCAGCTGCTCTGTAGGAAAGCTAAATGAAGTTTAGAGCTGTACCAACTTTCTTCCGCGGGAGAGTGCACGCTGAGTTGAGGCATTAGGCAAACTACCCTGCTGTTAATGAGAAAAGAGATTATTCAGTCCCTCTAAGGAAAGGATCTGCCCGCGAGGGTGCTCTTTGAGTCTGAATTTTGTGTGTGGTCTTTAAACCTCAAAACTGTGCCACACAGGAGCACCCAGGACTTCAAGAGCAACACCTGTTTCTAGTTTCACTTTGGCTAAAGGATGAAGCACTGGCTTGAAGTTAAGCATGGAAGATGGTAATTGTCTCCCGCAAAGATCTTTGATATATATTAGATGGTATCCTATCTGCCTAACATCCTGCTACAAAAGGTGGGATCCTGCACTCTCTAGGGTGCAGTCTGTTTTTCAGAGCAAATTACTTTCTCAGATATCAGTAATGAATCAAGAGCAGTAATGAGGTTTTCTTTTATCAGGAGTTGTAACAGGCTGGGAAAATGTACTAAGCTGCTGGAAGAGTACAGCAAAGGGAGAGAGCTGAACTCTCTGGGTGTGCCAAACGTATAAGAAAGCATGTCCAGGCTTGATGGTGGTTCAGGAGATGCTTTAGTACAGACACGTGTATTCTCACCAAGGATTGAATGTACACTGAAGTGCCTCCCCAGTTTCTGCATTTCAAAATCTAGTCCAGGTCCTTGTGAAATAAGAGAGAAATGTTCCATCTGCAGATATAGATTTTAAATAATGCCCTTGCTATAACCGTCTAAAAAATTTTGCCTATTGATATTAGGGGGTCTGAATTTTAAATGGGTCCAAAATTTATTTATTATATTATTCTTGGGTTGGAGGGACAATAAAAAGTATCAAGCTTGCGTTATGTACAGACAAATTATATTTAAATTATTTAACAATAAATGACTAGAAAAAGTTGGATGATTTGAATCTGGTTTGCTCTATTTTTGGATAATAGCACATCTCATATTATGGTTGAAACACTCAAGGTTGTTAACATAATGTTCACTCCCACAGTGTATGAGTCAGCTCTTCAAAACCAATAATTAGTATCCTCATTGATTCATGCTATCACTGAACTTGTGATGGGTCATTTGTGGCTTGCAGTCTTCTGGACACAGCCATATGGCATCCCAGTGGGATCCAGGGCACTGACCCTGGGCTGTTACAAGGGATGTATGGTTGGCATGCTAGACTGCTGATTAAATATTAACCACAGCAGACACATTATTTCCACTCTGCTTTGAAATGAGTCTTTAATTAGAAAGAAAATAACAGCAGCAAATGAAGTTTCATGGTTGTTGCCAGAAGTAAATATTTTGACCCGTTTCCTGTGGTACAAGCTCCGAAAAGTCTCTGGGGACTTTCAGGCTGCCACTCAGACCAAATACAGGTGTCTTGAATGGTATCCAGCTGTCAATCATCTGACATAGGTAAGGAGATTTAAATGGGAGAGATGGCTTGCCTAGATGAAAGGAACATACCACTGTTAAATTTAGCCATGTCTTTTTCTAGGAACAGCTACTCTTGAAGCTGTAGTTGTAGGAACAACTGAAAATACTTATTTTCCCTTTTTTTCCTCCTGGTTTTTCTCATTCTTGTCAAAGAAATTTACCAGGAGCTTTAATTCAATTCGTTATTTAACAGTCTCCTTTATTATTCTTGCATGTCCTGATAGAAGAGTCATTGGTTTTAATTACATTCTGGGTGTAGGGAGAATAACTGGTTAAGGATGCACATTTTGCACTTCATGAATAATGTACGATCTTAGGTACATAACTTTAATGCTTTATCTCTTTATGAGATGCTGAGATAATCCAGAATTTATTTTTTCCTGAGAAATAGAGATGTAATATTTTTAAAAATTCTTTATTCCCAAGACCTTGAATTTGTCTTTGCTTTTTGCCAACCCCTAAGATACCTTTCCTAAAAATTAAGCAGATTCTTAATGTTTAAAACAACCTCTAATTTACTTTTAATTAAATAGAAATAGATTTGCTGATTCTTGATACTTATTACACATTCAAGGGAGTATTTTCTAAACAGTAATTTAAAATTTTTCATTGCAGAGAAATACAGACTTACTGTTCCTGTCAAATTATGTGCAACTCCTACAGCCTATAGGAAGCCACTTCGATGTTTTATTAAAAACAAATATGATTAAGCCAGTTGCTAATAAAAGCAGTGATTTTATGTACATAAATCCTGCCACTCCCTTTTGAGTTATAAGCACTAAGAGTGCATATTTTGTACTTCAGTACAGCTTTTTCAGGGACAAGGATGAGAAGTGTCTTGGTGCGTTATTAGAGATTTTTCTTAGCTTTGGATTATATATATATATATGGTCATATTTAGATTATGGATTACATATGTATATATATGGTCATATTTAGATTATGTATATACATATATACACACATAATCTAAATATGACCATAGTCTTAGGAACAATTTTTGCTGTGGATCAAAGCAGGAGCCTATCAGAAGCACTGGTAGTACACAGTTCCAGATGCTAAAAGTGTTTTACAGAAAAACTTTCTCACAGAGGGTGTCGACCAGCTCACGGTTTCTTTATGCTCAGGAAAGTCTGATTTCTTACACAGTAAATGCTTGCATCATGCTGGTGGTTTATAATGTCTGTTTTGTAGAACCACTGTTGCTCTTTGTCTGCAGTAGGTATGTATCACAGATCTTTTTTCCATAGACAATGCTTGCATCACATACATTTGTGTGACAACTTGGTTAATTTTCTCAGGCTAAATTTCACAGCATCCCACCTCTTAATTTAGGTATTCTGTGGGATTTTTAGCCCTGGTAGTTTTGTTGAAGACCATCATTTATAAAAACACTACTTCCTCTGCCCTCCACTCTCCTAGTATTCTACTCTGGGTTCTACTCCTGCAAGTTGAAAGTATGTATTAAATTTCTTCTTTACTTTTTAATTAAAGCTGGCTTCTGTAACCAAGGTTTAAATTTGATTTAGTACCATTTAAAGTAAGGATTTCTTTCTTAATCCACAATTGAAAGTGAATGTTTTCTCTGTTAGCAACTAGGAAGATTGTCTGCTTAAAGGAGATGAGATGATAATGAACATAAATTGTTGCTCAGTTGGTATTGAAGTAACTTTCTACTTTTTAAGTGAGGACAAACTGTTCTTGGAAACAGAGTCATCATTAATGAAGATGTGACATTCAGGAGATCACAGGAGCTTCTGTAGGGAGATTGTGCTCTTTGAAGTCCCACCTTCATCACTGGCACATACTAAACCCTGTAGTAAACTTCTTAAAAGTGGTAGCAATGCTCTTTGACAGAGGTTTTTCAGCTCCTGGTGTAGCTGCAGAGGTCTTGGGAGGTCTTCCTTTATTTCATCCAAAGGGAAACTCTCTGCACAGCCTGCCTGTGTATAACCCCATAAAACATCAGGAGGAAAAGGGAAAATCTTTTCCTTCTCTATTATCTGTGTGGCAGGAAAGGTGACCACTGACATCCCCCCTTCATCAGTAGAACTAGTCCAAAGACTGAAATCCCTGGGGACACTCCCTGTGCCTTCCTAAGCCTTTGGGTTAGGCCTGTTGCAACTGCTCACTCTTCCACTTCTCTGTGCTCAGTCTCTTCCTCCCAGATTAAACCTTTCTGAGAAGTTTCTAAGAAGAAATCTATTTTGAGACGTTGTGGATTCATTCAATTAATTACATGGAAGAGCAAATTAGGTGTTTTGCTTAGCTGGTATTATTTGCAATAGGTCAAATTCTGCCCGTGGCTTCTCTCTTCTTGATGCAGAGTAGATCTATTGAAATGCATACGGATTCTTCCAGTTTCACTTAGGAACAAATAGGGGTAGAATTTAGCCCATTGCACTTAATTACATGAAAATCATCTTGTAGAGGTCTCATTATCCTTCCTATTTGTGCCACTTGTTTTCTACATTACTCACTGCAGCTAATATGTGAGTGATACTGGTCTGGCTGTTTGCATACAGAGAGTTTATATTCTGATGCTCTCTTTGAATCCTTAGTGTGTTCTTGGGTTTTCTTTTGGTGGTAGCAAGACTTGACTTAACAAAGAGATAAATGATTTCAAGATTGTAATGAAACTGCACTAGAGAAAATTCCATTAAGTCAACAGATGCCTGTTGATTTTTTTTTTTTTTTTGTAATGTTTTTTCTTTACTATGCCAGGAACTTTTCAGCATGTTCTTCATTTTTCTTCAGATTCCTCAGCATCATCAGGGCCTTAGATATAATGCATATTGGTCATAGGGGATTCATGGGGAAATGTACTGCTTTTACTTCAGGGTTGTTGTGTGGCTGGAATGGCAAATGTTAATGTTTATGGTAATAAAAAATGAATAAATTTTGCCGTGCTCAGAGGTGCAAGTCTATTTATGTTACCTGTTAGAAGATAATGCAGTCACTGAAGAACACTGCCCTAGGCTATGTTCTTGTCACTCCTTCCTCCTTCATAACTGATTGAGTAATCAGTAAGAAATCCTCCTGGGGACAACTGACTGAACGTAGGAAGGGGGCAACTGTTTAGTAGGAATCTTCCTTGTTAATTGGAATGATATCTTAATAACCCAACCTGTCACTTTGGATATGTGGAACGCAGGGCCCTAAAATACAAGCCAAAGTGATGTTCTCATCACTTGTCATCACAGATCCAAGAGGATTTATGGATGTTTTATGACATTGTACTGCAAGAGATAACTGCATCTTAGCCTCACATTAGGGGAACAGTTGCTCATCAAGACTTCCTCAACCTTTCTGCAAAGCATTTAAGCCTTTGTACTATATGTAAACTAATGCAAGGATATGAAATAATCTTTCCAAACGTGTTTGCTTATGTTTGAGGAGTAAAGGGACTTTATTTTTTTGGTTGTTTTATTGTTTTGGGGTTTGATTTGGGTTGGGTTGAGTTGGGTTGGGTTGTTTGTTTGTTTGGGTTTTTTTTGTGCATGCTGTCTTTCTCCCAGTCGCACCTATTTTATTGCATGGAACTGGGGACAAAGTACTCCCATTTCTTGTATGCTGTAGCATTTAGATCCTGACAGATCATAAGGATGTATCTCTCCTGTCAAATAACACTCCTAGAAACTTCTTTTTTTTTTTTTCTCTGACCTAAGTAAGCCTAGAAAATACAGCCTGTGAACCCTGACTATTGCAGTGCAAAACCTGCTGAAAGACTAATCAAACAGCACATTGGCTGGCTTCCAAGGAGTGCAACAGTGCTCAGAAATGACCCAAATAATTTTTATTAATGGGCTTAACATTACTTTCATTTCAAAAGAGACAAATCATTTAATAAAATGTGTGTTCAGTTGTGTTCATTAGTGCTAATCAGTAGTTCATTAAACTTTAATCATAGCAATTTCAGGCCACTAATATTCAGGTAGTTTAATAAAGGCCCCAGCCGTAAAAGAGCATACTTTACATATTCAGGATTATATTTATCCCTAGCAAATCCTGCTTGGATAGACACTGTCCATTGAGGTGGGTATCAGGGATGTGGCAGTATCAGATGAAAGAAAGAAAAGCATACATGGCAAACCACCACCAACAGAGTTTTAACTGCAGCACATATTGTACTTTTATATTATGAAGTTTTGTCAAACAGACCACTGTTGTTTACTTGGTTGGGAGTACCATTTGGACAAGGAATGCATCAAGCTAAAACTTGAATGGAGTTTAGCTTCTGTAGTGGAAACAGCAGGAGAAAGTCTAAGTACACTGGTAATGCTCAGTATTTGGAAAGGCTGATTTATAAAACAGCATATTGGGTAATACTGTGTCTCTGGTTCACAGAGTAATTAACATATGTACATTTTCAGTGTATGTTTAGTTCCACTGAAGTCACTGCTTCTAAAGTCTTGTTCAAAGCTCATGAATCTGACTTAGCACTTTTCTGAAATCTCATGCTGTCTTCCAGGGAAGGCTGTTACCCGCTGAACGATCCTCTCTGGATGTGTGAAGCCCAAACTGCTCTATAGACAACGCTGAACAAAAATGTTTCACTTTTTACTATTTATGTATTAAAAGTCACTCTGAATTTCATGCTTTTCACTGAAGTCTGAGGAATAAGAGTGACTTATATCAATATACTCATTCTGTGTCAGCATGACTATGTGCCAGAAATATCACGAGCTGGTTCATTCCAGTTAAAATTTCATACTAATGCAAGTTTCTGTCACGTTCCCTGGGGCTGCCCTTCCAGAGGGAATCAGGGCCTTCCCTGCAGCGTCCCTGGCTGTGCCGAGCTCCCGCAGCAGTCGGGGGCTGTCCCTGCCCCGCTGTCCTTCCCAGGGGAAGGGGCGGCCCCAGAGGGGTTTGGCTGGGAACACTCCCGAGGGAAAGGACAGGGAAGGGGCCTTGGCCTGGGTTCAGCACCAACAAGTTCATTCTGGAGAGTCCAGGGGCAAAAGAACGAGAACCAAGGGAGGCCCAGGGTTAAAAGGGAAACACAACAACCAGTCAGGGAAAGGCACATCTGAGGGACAGCCAGGAAAGGCTCACACCTGAGGGACAGCCAGGAAAGGCTCAC
>VZRX01013799.1:147865-190841 GCA_013398075.1 Notiomystis cincta
ATTGCTCCCACCACTGTAGGGCAAAGGCCCGATGAACACGAGGGTGCTGCAGCCCTCCAGAGGGCTGAGGCACCACAACAAGTTTCTACAAGCATGCCAGTCCTAACCGTTTTTGTGAAGGAAACAAAAGTTAACAGTTGGTTAGAAGAATGAAATTTCACGTAGAAACCTAGAATTTCTTGTGGCTTGTTCTGAAGTTCTTTTCACTGAAATCCAGCTGGAATTTTGAGAGGCTGCTTTCTATATTTTAGGTGACCATAAGTGAGGCAGGCATAGGAGCATGTGAATCTCTTCCCTCCAAGAAGTGCAGTGTACTGTTTTATCATCTTAGTGCAGTAAGATTTCATCATATAGTGATGTTATGCTTCAGATCTTGTCCAGGTAAGAAAATTATTATTTAACTCAAATTGAATCCCTACTTTAATCTGCTTTTACACTCTCTTATCATCTCTTCTTTGTGATTTAGCATTTCTCATCGATGGTGTTGACTCATTTCAGTGAGATAACTTGATGTTTTTATAGAATTTTTGTCCTCTCATAAAACATTCTACCAGAAAGAAAACAATGATTTACTTCTTCCCAACTCCATAGATTGAATACCATATAGAAATTATTTCCTTTTTATCTTGCTGTAACTACCCCTTTCTCCTTTTTTTTCTTCATTAAATAAGGAAGTGAAAATGCTCTGAGAAAATATATTCTGCAAAAACTGCATGTAGCAAATGAATGTACAGACATATTAATCTAATAGAATTCTAAGTGTTTCTGGCTAAGATAGCTATATTCATCATGAATTTACTATGCACTCTTGTATAGGTAAGCAAATGGTATATTTGTTTTCTGCTTGTCTCTTGACTGGAATCTCATGTAATGCACTTCTCTATCTCTCTAAAACTCTGCTTGAAATAAAGCTAACATTACAACAGGCTGATGATACTTTAGTGTACTGCACAGGAACTTACCAACAGCTCCAAGAAGCAGTATGGGTTCAAGCTTTGGTGTCAAACCTTTACTATGCCACTGGGATCTCCAGCCCAAAAGACAAAGCTTAAAATTTTAGTGGGGCATGTTTTCTTCTCCTCTCTATTGTCATATGACATAGAGAGCAAACACCTCTAGTGGAGACAGACAGATCTGTGTACATAGATTGGACCTCACACACAGAAATAACATACTCCATTCCTGGAAGTTTTCATTTCTGCCCCATCCTTTATATTCCTTTTAAACATACAGACACCTTTTGCATATAATATGGCAGAGTCTGAAAGATGAGATTTGATGGGGCTTGGAGAGAGAAGACAGCTTAAACCATGTACAGTCTGGGTTTGTTGAAGGATTCAAAGCAACAGGTTTCAAGGACTTGTTTAAATAATATGAAATAAAAAGGTATGGGGTTTTGTAAAGTCAGAAGAAGGTGAAGCAGAGGTTTTGGGGAAGTCCCAAGAAGTCCCAACAGCACAAGCTCTCTGACACAAACCCTTTCGGAAATGCAAACTTTTAGCAAAAAGAAAAGCAGTTCAGCCTTATAAAAGGCTTGTGGTGGACTAGCATGAAATTCTGTTATACCATAAATTTTTATGCTCATGAAGGTGGCATGTCAGATGTTGAAGAATTGATCTGATCTGAATATGAGGATTTGGGTAGATGCAAGTTCTTCTGGAACCTGTCTTGAATCATTGATAGTGCTTCAGCAGGGGAAATCAAAGCTCTATTGTAGGTGATCTTTTTTCTTCCTTTCTTTTTTCTTTTTTAATTTGTTTTACACTGTCATAGAGAATCTTCAATGGAAAAAAAAATATATTCAGCTTAGATAAAGAACAAGACTTGTCAGTGAGTAGCTCTACAGACTTATTTTTGCGGCTTGGGATACCTGGCATACATTGACTAGTGGGCTAGTACTGGAGTATAAATAACACCATTTGTGGAGCAAGAATGGAAAGAGTATAATTAGAAATGCAGGTTGTTCATAAAAGTTATGTACAGGTATTGCTAGGGCGTAAAACAATTTAAATACATTATTGCCTTGCAAAATAGTAAGAATCTAAACTTTAAACACTAATAAAGTATTTGGTTTAAGACTAACAGAAAGGGGATATTTGGAACAGATGAATCCCATGTTTTATATAGGCTAATAAAATATTATGAACTGGATTTATTTCTAAAACTGCTACTAAGGGGGACTGGATGATGTGGGGGGATTACTAATATGGTGTAGAACCATTAGATCTTGCTCACTGTAGTGCAGGAAATCTTAATATGAAGTGAACCTTCTCTTTCTCCTTAATAGCTGTTTGATGTCCTTCATGAAATCTGTGTGGGTGGCTTTTCAATTCTAATGCTCAGCTGGCAGATATCCACACTGTGCAATAAAAGAGTGTGTTAATTTGCTATTGTGTTTTCTACAGAAATCGTTACAGGGAGGGGGCAGAGCACTGAAGCTGAGGGCTAGACTCTGAACATCTAGCACATAATCCACGTTAGCCATCAAGTATGATTTCTGTAGCTCAAAATAAGTGCCATATGTTTTAGAAGACTATGGTTGTGCAGATATATTTTACTTTTCGTAGTTGCCTTTAAGTTGGCAACAGCAAGTCATCTAGCAGAAATGTTAAGCTGGCAACCTAAATTCCTAGTTCTCAGGACAATGCTTTCCCCATTTCTGAGATCCTTTCTGGACATTTTTGATGTTCACTGTGGTGTCCTCCACTTTGAAAATGTTAAATGTTAGCTTGTTGTCTTTAAGAGGACTCAAAATGAATTTTGTTCTCCAAAGTCCTTTCAGCTTGGCTGTAGGCTTCTGATTTCAAAGGGATACTTTTTCAACTAAACAAGTTCTGTCTGCACTCTGATCCACTCTATGAAAAACTAGTGAAAATGATGGGAAAAACACACTGAGATGAAGGGTTTGTCTTTTTTTAATTAACTGATAAAAACAACCAAAGGAAATGTATTTGAAGTATAAATAAGACAGTTTATTTGAAGTGTAAGATATTAAAGGAGAAAGTTAATAAAAAAATGTGTCAGGAAAACTTTAATGCAATATAGAAATTCTAGGGAAAGAAAGGTAGTAAATGACACATGAGAAAACAGGTTAAATATGTGGAATATAAAAAGAAAAGGGTACAAGGAATCTGCATTCAAGCCAAGGGTCAGCAGGGCTGTTGGAAAACCTGAATGGAGTTGTAAATGAATGAGGTTAATGTTGCAAAAGTCTGAAATGGTTGGTTTGTTTGTTTGTTTATGGTATTTGTCCAGAAAAGCACTCGAAGATCCCAGGCTAAAGATAATGATAATTGTTTCTTCTGTGAGGAAGGTAAGGGTTATAATGCATTAAATGTCTGAAAATTAAAACAGCAACTGAATTGTATCCACAAGTATTCAAAATAAGTAGGAAAAGATCTTGATTGCAAAATGTAGAGGAGGAAAGTAATGCGTAGATAAATGAATAGTGTTTTCTGCAGCTTGCTTTGCTGGAGCTGTGGTGTGATAGTTGTACGTTGTCATAGCAATGCCTTATTTTAAGAAAATGGGGATTAAGTTTGCAAACACTTCATCAGTTGTTGGATATTGCAGCCTGTGTGTGCGTGTGTGTGTGTGTTTATATATATATATATATATATATATGTATGTATGTTGTTTGGTAAAAGAATATACCACCACGGTAATTCAACAGAGTTTGAAAATGGCCCTAAGGGATTTGGAAGCAGAAATTCCAGTGAAAAATTATAATGAAAGTAGTACTCTTGTATCAACTAAAATCCATAAAAATCAACCCTAAAGTATTTAGGGCTTTTGTTGGTTTTTTTCTTTGCTTTGTTGTTTTTTCCTAGTAAACGTGTCTGCATAGGCACTGGGAGAAGTTTTACAATTTAAACATATGGCATCCAAGGACACAGTGTTTCTGCAGTGGGTGGGTTTTAGTTAAGTCTCGTTTTCTACATTATTTTCATTTTGTCTTCCACCCCTTTACTGTGAAATATCTGCTGGAAAGGTGCTGGTGTAAGACCCTTTGTTGAATGGGGAAGTTTTATCTGACAGTCTGAACTAATTTACAGCAAGGATGCTGTAAAGTGACATGACCTCAGGGAATAAAAGGACTTTGGAATCCCCTTTGAAAAGAACCCAGATCATAAGTGTAGATGTCACTTTAACTAGACCTTATAGCCTGCATTGCAAAGGCTTGGCATGAGTTGCTAACAGGGAGGCTGAAAAGCTGTGTGGGTATGGACATTTTGAAACACCAAGAGGTTGTAGGCAGATGGCCTCAGGGATGTTAGTTGTTGAAGAATTTGAGCCCTTAATATATAGAGTGTGTACTTGAAAAATGGAATAGTTGGTTAGCACTTTACCTGAAGTGCATATTCTAGGGTTTTGTTTGTTTGTTTGTTTTGGTTTGGTTTGGTTTTTTGTTTTTCTTTTCTGCTATAATCCATCTTAAGCTCTTGTTGGTTTTCATCTTATGTTTGATTTTTATCTTATGTTTCCTTTTTATTCTAAGTATTTTTTCAAGTGAGGGATTTTAATCACACTTGGAGAATTTTTTTTTTCTCATTTCTGTCCAATTGGCACTGCAGAAAGATAGAAATATGTGGCTAATATAATGGATCAATGTATCCCAATAACTTGAGTCAAAAGAGTCTAGTGAAACTAAAGACCCTGGCTTTACCCTTTTCTTTTTATCCTAGCCCAAGGCAGACCTAAAGATCAAAGCTTGCCATGTCAACAGGTATAAAATGATATATTGCCTCTCTGCAGTATTCTCTGAGTCTGATTTATATTGCACGGTGCCCAGAACTTGTTGAATGACAGAGAGTAAATAAAATGTTGGTAAATATTTGAATCATTGAGGATGAATTTTGGAGGCAAAGCCAGCCAGCTGGTTCTTTGGGTTGTCATTCTTGTGCCTTATGTAATGTCAAAATGCATTGAGACACCTCCACTTGTTCACATAGATATGGGTCAAACCGAACATTTCCCTATACCATCTTCCCTCTGACAGCGGAGGAAGTCCTTTGACAGAGTTTCACTAATTTAAAATAGGCCTTATTGAAAAGCTCAATATTTTCAAGAGGTAAATCCTCATGTAGAGCAGTTTTCTTTGATATTTTCTTTAAAATTAAACTTAGTAATCACTCGCTATAAGTTACAGACAACAGCAACGCCCATTTTTTGAAATGCAGGTTTACTGGCAATCATTTCCATTGTGGGATAGGGAGGGAAGAGCTAGAGAATAGCACTTTTCACACAGCCTCCAGAAAGGAGCATTTATACTTTCTTTTTCTTGGAGGTAGAAGCAGGATTAGATATAACTATCCCAGTTAAAAATGCTCTGTGGAAATTGTACCAAGAACCTCGTACTCACATTTCCTTGAAGCAGGCTACAGATGGAGCCTGTAAGACTTGTGACCTGTCTGAAAATAGAAGTTCTGGTAGCTGTCAAGATGTTGCCCATCCTGAGACGCTGGAAGGAGCAGGAGAGGCCCTTCAGCTGCAATTTCCACGAGGCAGGTGAGCAATAAAGTGATTCACAGTTTGATTTGGCCTTACATTCTTCTGCCTGAAGATATAATTGAGGATAACCTTTTTTTTTAATTTCTTTGTCTGTAAAGGAAATGAGACTTTGACTAAGATTGGCTTCTCAAAAACAAAAATCAAAACATGATTTTTAATGGCTTTGCTTTCATGCATGCAATGATTCCATCTGAAAAGTACAATTATTTATATGATGTTACCACCTAAGTGTCCTCTTCTTCCAGCTACTTTACAGATCTCCTCCAGATAGTCTAACTAAATTGTCTGTGTGCCAAGCACCTGGTTTTCAGGTTCCTTTGAATACAGATTTCCAAAGGAAGACTCTTTCTACTAAAGCACCAGAATAAACTACAGATTAAAGGCTTTGAAGTATTTATAAAAAAACTGTGCAAACGAATGTTGCCATTTTGACACTTCAAATCAAAAATCACAGTGGGCATCTCGTGGGCTTTATGCCCATCCTACTGAAACATTTTAAGGATCTGGTGCAGAAAAGCAGACAGCAGAAATGAAAAACAGAAAGCAAAAATTAGATCCAGAGTATTTACACAAAGCTCTTTTGCAATCTATCTTTACTATACCCAAAAGCACACTAGAAACTTCATAGCCACAAACAGAAATGTCTCTGCCTGTGAGAGCTTGGTGTGTAATTAAACATTCATGTGATCCCAAGAATTTACCTGAGGGGTAACAAGTAGACATTTACTTTGATGCAGTGGTATAACAATATGCCCACCTGCATTTCTAAATCGAGTTGCATCCAGCTCTTTCTAACTTTTCTTAGATTCCAGTTATTGAGGTAAGCCTCACTTCTGCCAGGTCGTATACAAAGGATGGCTTATGGCAGGAATTTAAATTAGGAAATGATTGTGGTCTGTTGAACTGGCAGATATTCTCTATGTAAGGAGAAATGTGGAGTGTTTGAGGGAAAAAACAACAAAACAAAGAGAAGACCCCCCCAAATAATACAAAGTTTCTTTCTGAAGCCTAGCTTTGATTGCTTTTATTAAAGACCAGAATATTCAAAAAATAAAACATTTTCAAGGTTACACTCTAATTGTTTATGTAGATGAAGTTGCTGGGACACTGGGGATGCTCAAATGTTGGGAATGTTGGCATTTTGAGAATGCTGACAGGTGCAGGTTTAACAAAGACCCCCTGTAGTGTTAGAACACATCCCAAATGATGCCATGCACCGTGTTGGTGAGAATGCCCTGTGACTGGTACAAGTTCACCAGATATCTGGAAGCATCACAGCCAATGGCACTGCTGTGACACTACTCTGTGACAGGCTCACTAATACCACCTTGTGTCCTGTGGGGCAGCAGAGGCAGTGGGGAGTGGTGTTAATGGTGGTGGAGCCACATGAACTAGGCTGGAACTTCAGGGCTCAGTTCTGAAACTTGAATTGCATCTCGGGACTGCAGATGTCTTTGGCTCACCACATTAGATATGTGTATAAATTATGCCATGAAAGCCTGTAATTATTAATTCTGGAGCTCCTAAGATGCTTTGATGTGCATGGATTAGATGGTGAAGGTACTCTAGCTGAGCTGGCAATATCCCACAGAGGACAGATACATGCACATAGCATGAATATAAATTCTCTTTGAGGTCTTACACAGAAACAGGGTTTACATACAGATCTGACGAACTATTCTGGGTTTCTGTTGGAGAGTCTAGAAAAGTGTAGTGTAGAACAGAAAAAGGCTGTATATGGAGTGTCATTTGAAAGTTGCAGGTAGAAACCTACATGTGCTTTTACAAAGAATGAATAAAGTAACATTTTGTACATGGTGGAAGCAGGATGGGAAGGTCATGATACTGAGTGTGGTGTTTGTAGTGGCTTCATTGGAAGGTGGCAATAAATGAATGAGACTTGAATGCCAGTGATTTGTCCGAGGGCACTGGAATGGAGCCATGCCCTACTCTCTGCCCCTTGTGCTTTTCTTGTGTCTATAAATTGCTCATATATGAGAGGTATATGTTTATAACACAGATAAATCAAAATTTATTTATTTATTTATTTATTTATTTATTTATAGCCACAGGCTTATGGGAATGCTGACAATTGAAGGATTCTGTGTGAAGGAGCACTAGTCAATATGTTTATTGTCTTCTAGGTAATAACAGATGACAATCCCACCATGAATTTTATTAGGCCATGTTAATTTTCTGTCTGTTCTCAGCACTATGGAGTTTTAGTGATGTTTGTTGTTTTCTGGGTTGTTCTATTGATTTTTTGGGTTTTTTTCCTTGTTTCATTTAATTATTTTTCTTGCAATGATTTCTGTCTCAGCTTCAAAATGAGAGAAAGAATTTCATCTTTTGTAATGACAATTAAACACTGTTTGAAAGATCATAGCCTGGATGTAATATCCAGATTCTTGGAATTAATTAACTGAGGAACTAAGTGAATAATTCAAAATAAATAGCATTCTTGAGAAATGGACCCTCCGGCATTCTTAATATTTTCACTGGGAAGATCATATTGTTGTCATCATTGTTCCTATAAGAACAAATACCACTGGTTCCAACCGAGGTTTTCTTTAGAGATAGCTCTCGTCCTCCAGAGCACCAAGGAAATGTGAATGCATCACATTTTTTGTGTGTTTCTTTTCAATGGGTGTTTCAGTGCTGTTTTTTGATCTGTCCTCTTGAGCTTAGAGGGGTGATTACACATGTGGCTGTGTGTGCAACGACACCTTGAGCTCTTTGAGGGGAGAGCGAATTGCGGTGAGGTCTGGGACCAACGTGTCGAGACAGCTCTGATCTGAGACTAGACCAGTTCTATCCTTATTTGTAAGGAGTCTTCCTGTGCCAGATGAGGACAGGGCTCAGCTGTGGTCTTCATCCTGCATTTTAAGTGGTCTCTTAAAAGAAACATGTAAAAGATAAGGATGAAGATTTGTTTTCACGATTTTGTAGGAAGCCACACCTAAAGAAGAGCTCTGATGTAGATGTGGCTGTGATAGAGTATAACTTGAGTTTTCCAAGTTCTGGAAGCATCTTCCCCAGAAGTTTTGTTTTGTTGTAATCCAGAGACAACAAAAGTGTGTTTAAGGCCCCTCCTTTATGACTTTGGAGGGCTATCACCTAGAACAGATGGAGAACACTGACTCCACTGTAATATTCTCTGTCTGTAAGATACTAAAGTAAACAAGGGAAAGGGAGAAAATAGAAGGCAAAAGTAAAACTATTGTTATGGCTGGTTAAAGACATGAAGCAAGCTAGTGGTGGAGTAGGATTAAAATTTGGTCCACTGGCAATTCCCTTCAATACTTAGAGTCATGGACCATGTGTTTTTCTTAAAATGGTTTTGATATTTACTGATATCCTTTAAAATGTTTTGGTTTTATCCTAAGCTATACATTGTGTAGAGTCTCTATAGCTTTTATTGAGCAATAATTGTTTGTGATTAGTTCATGAAATAAAATACCGTGGTTTGAATAACATAGAGATATATATTTACACTTTTTGAAAAATCTTCTCAAATTTCATATTCTGTTCCTTCAAATTTTGTCAATTTTTTTCTGTGAACACTTACCCTCTCAAAATTTATTTCCTAGGTCTTGGGAGGAGGCAGAAGGTGGTGACATGTAAAGACCCTTCACTGAAAATTGGTAGGGGTATTTGTAGAGTTAAATGTTGGTCAACTCTTGCTCTCTGAGATTGTGGAATTGGAAGCAGGGGAGAAAATTACTTACTTGTGTAATTTATATTTAAGAGGGTTGTTGTGCCTTCTCCCCAAGGCCCTCTGGGCTGAGTACCAAACTGCTTGAAATCTTTTAGGGACTGTGTAATGAGAGAGCTCCCAAATGAAAAGGAAAGACACTAAATGAATAGGTGTTAGCAGTGTAAAGAGAGAGCAAACAAGGATATTTTTGCCAATATATGCATCTATGAATCACACTTTTAAAAGAACTTATTTTGTGATTAAATTTTAAAATAGTGTATTTTTTTCCTTTCATCACTTACAGATTTTTACATGCTCTTTATTTAATCAGAAGTCTGGATAACTTACTTAAATGCTTTGGGGATGTGTGTATGCTTATTTAAGCATAAATTCTGGATTATAGTAGTGAAAGAGCTGCAAAGTGTGTAGCTGCAAAGTGAGTAGTTATTTACGGATGTGATGCTGCAGGTGCCAATATCTGAGGTTGCAGAAAATTAACCTATGGAGGCAAGAGTGGGTCAGCACTAATTTCAGGATATTTTTCACTGCTTACTATGTTGGACGTTTGGAATTCTTGTATGAGAAGAAAAATCAGCTTCAAAAGAAAAATGAGAAGGCAAAAAAATAATTTTTGGGGTACTATCTGAAACAGCATAGATTTCTCTAAAATAAAATACAAGCAATGCAGTCCTGCCTTTCAGTTTAGCATGATCACTCAAACACCTAAAAATAAAGGAAGAGAATCTTGAGTAAACAACAGCCTTTATGATGGTAGAAAGAAAATGAATATTTCTTATTTGAAAAACTAGTCCACATTTGACCAAGCTAGAAAGCCAGGTAAATAAGATGCATTTAATTCTAATTTGTCATACATTCCTCCTCTTTAAATTTAAAAGCGAGATAAGCTACAAAGTATTTTAAAGATAATGAGGGGATTTTAATTTTGTTAGGAAAAAAAGTCATTCTGTAATGTCTGCAGATGACTAATTATGTTGTGTTCCTGGAGGAACTGAGTTACTCGTCTGCTTTGAAATTGGAAAGATAATAAAGCCATTTAATGTTGTAAAACTTAAATTCTGAACAATATCTTTACCTACAATTGCTTCAAAGTTATGGAAGCCTCAAGCTAGACATGTATAAACACTAGCAGATTATATAGTGATTTTTGTTGTGTGTTAATCAACAAATCCAAAAGAAACTAACAAACAAACAAAAAACCATAACAAAACACCTTTTCCACACAATTACACTTGTGAAACATCACCCTTGAGACTTAATACAGATAGAGATTTATTTCTCTGACATTTTTTCCCTGCATTAATCTTCAGGTCTTTTAATAACAGTGGGGAACAAAGGGTCAGGATGACTCCAAGAAATGGTAATGGGATACACGGAGCTCTTCACATACAGGTCATTAGATCAAGCCCAGCCAGGATGAATGCTGCCTCAAACCTTTTCCATCCTGTTATTACTCTGGAGCTCTAAGGAATATAAACTGAGGAATGTTTCTGCTTTCTAGTAAACTGGTGACTAGTGCTGGGAAAAGCTACTGCCCCCCTGATCCAGGTCAGTGGTATGGGCAAGGGTATGGGATTTGACTCCATGTCCAGGTACTCTGCCAAGTGACTGAAACACATGGATGAGAGCAGCAGTGAAACTTGCTTTTCTGCTGCCTCAACTGCAGTGTATTTCCTCTTGATCTATGAAAGATGTTAGCTCAGCCCCCTCAGCTCAGTAGTAACATGGTGGAGGAGAGAAGAAATAAAAATAGAAATGGGATGTGTCTAGATCCCAACTGACAGAAAAAAAAGGTATGAAATTAAATATCTCTAGCACAAACATAGACCTGTGAGTAGGTGTAGCCTCTGAGAGTAGAGTAGCAAAATCAGTGTAGACTTAAGCTCCTGTGTAATTTTCAAGACTTAAGAAATGTATAGAGCCTGGTAGAACCTACTTTAGAGAAATTAAATTAACAAAAGACTGTCTGGCCTCTTGTAAACTCTGACTCAAATGAAAAAATGCACATAGCTTTCAGCTGTTATAATTGAGTATCTAATACTTGGTTTATGAATGGTTAGAAGATGTGGGCTTTTGTTTATGTGTTCAAAGGGGTATATGTATCCCCTCCTTTTTTAAAGACAAAAGTATACACTATAGCTATTGAACAAAATAATTTGAAGAAAATAATTCAAGAACAAATATAAAACTAGGAAAAGGACCAGCAATACTCAGAAAAAAAAATTATAGTTTCACATATTCTTATAATATGGATTTCATATTATATCCTGCAAAAAAATTGTCATGTTTTTTCTGGACTTTTTCTTTTGGAAATGGATAATTGTATATTCAGCTGTCCTTGGTTCATCAGGGACGAAACACCATGTAGCTCCATTTCTGTCTACTGCAGTAAGGTCTTGTCACATTTTGATTTCTCTGTTACTATTTCTCATCTCTCACTAAAACTAGCATAGTTACACAAATGTAAACAATCCAGCCTCAGGGGTGACATACTTGTGTTTTATTTGTCTCTATCAGTAGAATACTTTAAATGAAACATTCTTCTGCATGTGTTAACAAAGAAACCAAAACAAACTTGATATGTCTGAAGCTCCAAGGAATTCAGAACTGAATGTGAATTTTATGTTAGAAGACCAGAAGCAACTCTTTAAACTTTCTGATGCTTGCAAAATGATACAGTAATTGAATTACAAAAAGCATTTGTAGGAGGTTTTTTTCTCCTTTTTACATTATATGTGTGTGACTGTGCCAAATTAAGGTTTATCTGGTGCAGTATTCTGTCTCAAAGGAGCTGAAGGTGGATGCTTAGGGAATAATATAGGGAAAGGTCTGGTATATGATATTCCCTCTGAGCCACAAGTCAAGGACTTCCTGAGTCAAAGGTAGTTTCTGTGTATTTAACAGCCCTTAATGCATTTTTCTTCCTTGGTCTTGTCCAGCTTTTTTTGAGGCCATGTAAGCTTTTAAGGCATTCCAGAATCCTGTGGGTTGGTGCATCACAATAAAACCACAACCTGAGAGTAGAACAAGCCCCCAGCCATGAGCACTTTCACCTCGCGTTGTATTGGGAGAGGCAGACAAGAGTCAATATGGGCCCATCTTCCCAGATTGGCCCATCTTCCCATATTGGCCCATCTTCCCATATTCCCCTTTGTGTGTAATGAGATACAGACAGACCTCACTTACAAGCACCTCTCAAATTTTTGGATTTTGTTTCTTTTCTCCATACTGAGGACTTTGCTCTTCTGATTTTCTCAGGTTTTAACAAAATTGAGCCATGCCATTAAGCCTTTTTAAGTGGTTATTTTAAACAGGAGGCCTATCAACAGACAGCCCAAAGCCTGTGATCTAGGATTCCCCAAAAGCCTTATTTAGTGGAGGGGTTGCATGTACCTATTTCCACCTAAATTAATGGCCCTAATATTCTGAAAATGCCTTCCATGAAAAATTACAACCTTGTTTTAGATGCCTGAAAGTGACTGTAAGAGATTTTAGATGGAACAGGTTTGAGAAAATGCCTCTTAGGGTAGTTGATCATTGTTTTGCTGGTATATCCGGTACCTGAGGGAAGGAATCTGTTCTGACAAATGCATTTCCACTGCAGAATTACCCCTGGCCAGGGAACAATTCCACTGACTGTAAAATAATTGGTAGGTCCCCTATTACAGGTAACAATACCAAAGTTATCTATGTATTTGGCTCTGTACTTCCAGATAGTCTTCCCCTTGGAAAAGGCATTTTTACCTTGATAACTTCTAGCAAAGCCCAGCAGCCCCCCTCAGGCCTCCAGGCAGGTCCCGCTGGTGGTCAAGCAGTAACGAGATTTAAGCAGTGAGGATTGACTCTCCTTATCTCAGCTGCCAAGCCTGCTCCCTGCAGCCACGGCTCTGGCTTCCTCAGGAGGAGGGAATCTGCATTCAGACACACATCTTGGAAAACTCAGTTGTGCACGGAACTGGGGACGCCCCTTTACTGCAGCTGCTGCTGGTTCCTCCTGCAGCACACACTCCCCTTGCCAACAGGGACCTTGGATTGTGCCTGCCTGGAAGGAAGGAGTTGTTGAAGCTTGGTTTGGATTGTCCTTACAGTGTCAAGGACTTGCCATCTGTTTAGTGTTTATTCTGCTAGTGGATTTTCAGTCTCTGTGTTAAGGTTGCTAATGATTGATTAATCCAGCTCAGTATGGACAGAGCACACCAGGCAGTTATAAACTAATTGCAACAATTTCTCTGATGCTGCTTTTCACAAAATGTACTGTCTGGGGCACAGATGAACAGCAGCAGCTCCATTTCTAGTCTTGACTCTGAGGTAATTAGGACAGATCCTGCTCCATTTCATCCACTGAAATGAAAAAGAGAATTTAGAAAAGGTTTCTGAAGGAATAGATGTGGTGGTTTGGTTGGTTGTTTTTTTGTTTGTTTGTTTTTGTTGTTGTTCTGTTTTTTTCTCTTTTTTTTGTTGGTTTTTTAAGGAAAACATATTATGGGGCTTTCTGTAAATTCACTGCTGTCTGTAGCCATTAGGGATTAATCAGAGGTATGAGAGCATGTACACTGGTTCTTGAGAGGAATACATTATGCTTGACAGTGTGTATGTGTATGCTAGAGTTTTCTTCTGAGCTTGGTTTGGTTTTGGGTTTTGTTGTTTGTTGCAGGGTATGGTTTTTTGGACCTTTTTCGTTGGTTTTTGTTGTGCTGGCTTTTTGGTTTGGTGTGGGTTTTTGGTTGGTTGGTTTTGGTTTTTTTTGGTNAATTCCAGTAAGATGCTGAGCAAGCTATGTTCCTTTTGTCAATGGAGCTGAGGCCTTTCCCAATTTCAAATGGTTAAGTATGTAGAATCAAAAGGCACTCCAACTATCCAGGGCAAAGTCAATATGTTTAAAATGTTTGTTTGTTTGTTTGTTTGTTTGTTTTTTTCCTGGGGGCTTTTAAGTTTTTTTAAAAGGAGAAGAAGGTGGGGTGGTCTGATGCCCTATGCAGTCTACCATGTTCCTTAGTGCAATGTGCAGCTGGTTGCAAACCAGCATTGTGTGCTTGTCCTAATGACTGGCTGATTTCTGAGTCAGGAGAATGTGAAGACATGGAAGGAAGAAAAAAAAAATTGGAAGTGGAAGTCAGGCTGCACAGCTTTCCATGAGGGTATTCTGGATGAAAGGGTCAGTTCTGCCTGTACAGATTGCAAAAGTTCCTTCCCTTTACATGTTTCTGCCATACCTTGCTGTTATACATGTAGATTGTGCATCTTTTCCACAACATCACATTGTTCATATTGTGCAGAGGCAGCCTTCAATAATGCAATATTTAATGTAATAATGACCGTGGCTTCCTATTAGAATCTATTCCTAATGATCAACACGAAAGTCTTCTGCATCCTGGCCACAAAAACAAAAACAAATTAGAAAATCGCTTATTAGCAAATCTGACTAGAAAAATTCTTAGCAAATAGAACTCTATTTACATCCATTTATCCAAACCATTCGGTGTTTGCTCCATGAACATCTGGAAGGAAGATGAGGGTGGGTGTGGGGAGGAACACTTTCAAAGGAAACAATCAGCGCTAGAACAGAAATCAGAGCTTTTGCATTTAAAGCAGCTTTTCTCTGAAACTGAAGACCAGTGTGATTCCAGGCTGCTCAGATTCCAATGCTAACATGTCTTTTTAAGTTTTGATGACAGTTAACATAAATATTAATGAAGATCTCACTAAAAACTTGATTTCATATGACAGTGGATTATTCTTTTTATTTGTTCTCTTGTACTAACTGACATTCCCTGTTGAATAAATGCAACTTCATGCAAAATTGCCATGTATGACAACTATTTTATTACATACTTCAAAAACCAAAACATTTTTCAGATTACAGGCATTTGCACAGAACAAGATTAAGGTGTACTCACATTTGGTGTAACAAGTATCGATTATGCTGCAGAACACGGTAAGAGTGTCACAGGAGAAACTGGAGGACAAAGCTGAAGGACAACTAGTGTGGCAGGTGAACAGAAGACTAAAGTGTATTTAGTAAAACATTTTTTGTTTTGTTCCTCTCCTGTGTTGCTTGTCCTTCACTGTCTACATCATGACAAAAATAAAATTAATATCCTGCTATGTGTTTAACACTAGACTCACAGTATGTTTTTTATGTTATGAATCTTGTTTGTGTTTATGTAGCACTTGTTGGTGGGTAAGCTAGTATTCTTCACTTTCTCTAATAGCTTTACTGTAAATGAGTCGTTTACAGAAAACACATAAATACTATGATTCCCAGCATTATGATGTCATAGCACCTATAAATACTCAAAGTACAGAAATGCATCCTTCTAAATGGAGAGTTTATAGTCCTCTTGTGGATACCTTCCAGCCCAAGGATGAGCAGCTCATAACTCTTTTTTGACAGAATAAATAGGAAATCCATGATTCCTATCAAGTTCTGTAGAGAGACCCAGACACCCTGATCCATATGCCATGCTTTGCCTTTGAAGCGCTTGCAGACTTAATTGCTATGCCCTGGGGAATCTTCAAGACTACTGTTGGCAGATACAAGTGATATTAACAAGACAAATATGTCTCAGTATATTTACCAGGTGATTACTGCTGTTTCAGAAGCAGTAAATTACTGTATTTATTCATCTGTGATGCTTCCATGGGAACAAAAGGCAAACTGTATTTTTAAATTTTTTATTCCTTTTTTTTTTCTATTTGAGAGCTGGTTAAGGATAGGGAAGTGGGAAGAAAGAAGCAGGTTTGGATTGTGCTGTGGCAGCAGGCATGTAGTGTAGTTTACCATTACCTATGTTTTAACAGCAACATTTAAAATCACAAGGTTTTCACTGTGTATGCAAGTGATTTGTAACGCCATATACCCTATGTGCTAGCATATGTAGTCTCCAAATGTTTCATCTGTGTCTTGGCATTCTGTTTCTTAAATCACTGCAATCTGTTGAGCAAGCAAAGAACTTCTCGTATAACTTGATTTAGCATGTGTTTGTTTATATTTACAAATGTTAAATATCCTGTCTCCTCATCTGCACTTCTCCCTTTTCCTTCTCCCATTTTCTCCAAGACATTATTAACCAACACTTAAATTGTGTGTCCCCTTATGTTCTGACTTTAGTAGTATTTGGCCTAAGGTGGCTAAATCAACCATACATATTCAGCATAAAATCTTCAACCTAAAGCTCTTCCTGAGAATGAAAGAATATCTTTCCCCTTTCCCCTCCAACTAACCCTGTTAGGACTGAGTCAGCTCATGCCTTTTAAACCTAAGCTTCATTTGAGGAAGAGCAGACACAGTTGTGCATGGAGGCTGTGTGGTAATGTGACCGCTGATGAACTAATTCTGCTTTTTCTTACTTTCTCTCTCAGCTGGGAAATCCCCTAAAAGGTGTATATAATTTTGAAACCCTTTTATGGAATTCAAGAATTTGTGTTAGTGAGCTCTTACTTTTCCCAATAGGTATAAGAAAACAAAACTAATATAACAAAATCAAAGCCACATTTCTTAGGAAATGCCAGAGTTAAATTTTAAAAATCAATTAGATCTCTTTGTACAATATTTTACAAGGTAGGTGGGATTGTAGAAAGTGTTTAGTTTTTCATCTGTGAACTCCCACTTTGTTTGACACATGTGCAGTGTTTGCTTGATGAGCAGAAGCTTTGTTTTTTCCCTGTCCTTCAGGAGAGGTGTCTAAACCTCACCTGTTAAATGCTATTTAAAATTCTCTTGAGAGATGGCACTATTAATTTTAGTATCTGCCCTCAAAAATAAGCTTATTTTCAGAAAAATGCTGTGAACTGAGGTACAAGGTCTTGCAGCCAGCTCAGATCAAGCCCAAGCACAAATAACAGGCTGAGCAGAGAATGGATTGAGAGCAGCCCTGAGGGGAAGAACTTGGGATGCAGGTGGACAAGGAGCTCAATGTAAGCTGGCCATGTCCCCTTGCAGCCCAGAAAGCCAAATGTGTCCTGGGCTGTATCCAAAGCAGCGTGGCCAGCAGGGCAAGGGAAATGAATCCTGCCCTCTGCTCTGCTGTCTGAGACCACCACCTGGAGTGCTGCACCAGCTCTGGCGTCTCCAACATAAGACATGGACTTGTTGGAATGAGTCCAGAGGAGGGCCACAAATAATATCAGAGGGCTGGAGCACCTCTCCTGTGAAAACAGGCTCAGAGAGCTGGGGTTGTTCAGAAGAGTGACTTTATAGCACCTTTCAGTACCTGAAGGGGTCTGCATGGAAACTGGAGAGGAAGTTTTGACAAGGGCATGGAATGACAGAAGAAGGGATGATGGCTTCAAAGTAGAAGAAGAGAAGTTTAGATTAGATGCTAGGAAGAAATTCTTTACTGTGAGAGTGATGAGACACTGGAACAGGTGGCCCAGAGAAGTTATGGATGCCCTATTCTTGGAAGAATACCTAGGCCATATTGGATTGGGACTTTGACCAATCTGGTCTAGTGGAAGGTGTCCTTACTCATGTCAAGGGGTTTGGAATGTGATGATCTTTGAGGTCCCTTCCAACCTAGATCATTTTACGATTCTGTGGCACTGAAAATGTATTAAATTACCTCCTTTGTGCATCTGTTTTGTAATGCTTTTTGGTTGGTATTTTCTTATTTTTTTAGCATACTTATCATTAGTCAACACTAGATGTAGACAATATGTTTATAACACTTACACTCATGATTCTCACTGAGCAATTCCCAGAGTACAAGAGCAATTCCCAGCTGCAGTTATGAGGTCTCAGCATTTCTGCAAATCATTTTTCAAGCCAAACAAGAAAATGAGGAACACATTATAAGTAACCAACAGCAAAACACTCAATTAATTAAGCAACTTGTCTAGCTTGAGATAGGAACACCAACAGTTCTAACAGAGTAAGAACAAATATTGTTTGTTTTTATTTTTTCCTCCATAAATGTTATCCTCTCTTTCCCTCCATCTCTTCTGGTCATTGAAGAACAGGGAAACTCCAGGACACTTTCGTGCTAAATATGGAGTGGTGAGAGTTCATTGAGCAGAGATCTGGCCTCTGCTTCTCATCATGTTCATCATACCTTTTGATCCTTGCTTGCACATTACTTTTTAGGAATTCGTTGTTTTTCTGATGTGCTAGCTCATTTTCTTCTTACCCCCCTTTTAGCCTTACTTGTTTTCCTTGTTTTCCTTCAGCCTGTTCCTGCTCTGACTGTCTGTTTATCTCTGACACAGCTGCAATTATAGAAAGAACATCTTTTTTAGTTCTCTGGAAAATTTCTACACAACTGTACAGCATTTTCAGCTATTTCAAGACTCTTATTAGTCAAGCAAATGTTAGGAATAAAGGTCTTATAGTACTACTGGAGACAGCATAATTGCAAGAATAAAGATAAACATAGTGATGTCTCAGTGTCAGTGACAGGAGGCCTGTGTTTGATACTGGATTTACAAATACTTCTGCTTATTTTTACACTTGTGGTCCCTGAGCATGCCTGTTTTGAGCAGGAAAGATGCTTGAAGAATTTTTTAAAATATTCCCATTTATGGCAATGGGCGAGACTTCAGATTTCTTTGTAAACAAAATAGTGTGAATGCTGCTGGAAAAACACAGTGTGTTTATTGTTCAGTATAAAAAAATATTCTGATGGTGTGATTGGTAGGAAGCTCAAGAAGGGATAAAAGGTATTAGAGAGTGTTATCTCACACAGTAATATTTTGGAGATATCTGCCCTTGGTAAGATCAAGCCCTTTCTAAAGACAGACAATTTATGACTCAAAAATATTTTCAGAAGCCTTGGGGATAAATGGTTTCTGTCAGAGATGATTTAGCAGAATCCAGAGGGGAAGTGATTCCATTTGATGCATCATAATCATCCTCCCAGACACTCCCTTAATTTCTTTGTGGAATTCTAACAGGAACGCCTCGCTGCCAGCTCTTCCCACAGACACCCAGCTGAAATGCTGCACAGGGCTGCCTGCTTACTGCAGTGCAAATCTACATGTGCTTTAGAATCAAAGAAAGGGGCCTGAGAGCAGTGAGCTTAAATGGGACTTGCATGGGGTTATCTGGTGAAACAGTCATTTTGTTCTCTTCTTATTGTTGCTTTCTGGTAAATTTAAGGAAAGAGTAAAAACTGCAATAGAACAGATAAAAAGTGTGAAACTGCTCAGAATACTTTTTTCTGATAACCACATGGTATTTTCTACCCTTTGCAAGATAACTGGAGTTAACTAGAAAATGCCAAATACAAGATTTTCAAAGTCTTTCCTATAACCACTGAATTTCTGCTGTGCAGAATTCATTCTACATAGGTGTTATCATCCAGTGCTCATATTCTTACCATCTGTCATTAAAACATCAAGTTAATTGTCAGATATATTTTAGATTCATAGCTCTGTATCTGCCCATTTTGAAGACCTCCCTCTTTCATACTGCTTTGCATCCATTGTGTATCTTGGAAGTCACATACTTCACTTGAAGAGAGTTTACAATACCCTGGTAAGAAACTGCAGAAGTGCATAACCTTGACTGCATAAGGGACCCCACAGGAGATCTGCAACCAGCAGAAACACATGGAAATGAAAGAAACTGTGTCTGCACACATAATCTTAAATATAATTATTTTTAAAAAGTGGATTTCTGATTTCCAAAACCTTCTTGGTTAGGGTAGAGATGTTTTTCCCTAAGTGTCATTTCTACTGTGATGATATTTTTGCAAATACTCTTTCCGCATTTCCACTGGCATGCCTTAGCATGCTCTAATCTTGCCTTTAATATTGAAACCTTCCCCAAGTTTTACACTGCTTGCCCTCTGATCCAGCTGAAGGGAAGGAACTGCCTTCCCTTACACTTGGTAAGTATGTACCCTGTCCTTTCTCACAAAACACAGTGGAGACACTAGGAATCTTGATTTTCAGCTTTAACAACACTACTTATTCCCGACCTGGTTATTAGCCTGACCTTTAAATTAAAGCCTGACCATTTAGCCTTCTGCTTCCTTTTGCATCCCCCAATTCTCATGGGAACATCCTTTGCCTGTGTAGGGATCAACAGACCCAGACTGATGTGCATCTGGCTGTGCCACAGAGCTAGTAAGATTCCTGCATCAGACCTCTGTGTGCTTGTGAAAGGAGAGGTGAAGAACTGGAGCAATGCAGCAATGGGAAGCAAGGCATGAAGCCCATGAACATCTACTACAGCAATTCTTAGAGCACTGGGACCAGTTTAGGCCACTCCTGAAATGTTCCTATGAGCAGTAGGATGGGACTTGTTTTATCTAGTTGGGGATATTTTGGATAGGGAGATAAGCCACACTGTGTAGTTGCAGATGTTTTTATAAAAGATGCAAAAAAGAAATGTAGGACTGTACTCTGATCCCATTTTCAGATTTTTCTGACTCAGTGGCCACCTAGTCTATGGTGTTGGAAGTTCAGATTTTCTTTGGTTTTATTAAGAAGAGGGAGGTAATTCTAAGCACAAAATTGATGGTATTGTATGCTCATTTTATATATACAGTGCCCATACAGCTGGGCCTCTGATAAATCTGGAACCTGTGTTTAAAACTTACCATTTCCACTGCAGTCAGACAAAGTAGGTGCTTCATAGAGAGTGCAAGTTAAAGGTCTTAGATTTCTGCCAGATGATTTGAAAATATTCTATTCTTTCCAATGAAAGAAGACTGTTAAATAGTTCATGGAAACTTTTACTTAAGTGTTTAAAGATTAATCATCCTGTTTATTATGCATGGTTAAAACCTTCTTTACTTTTGTGAAGAACATTCCTGAATGTCCTAAATGGGTTTTGTATTTTGTAATATTTTGCACAACCTTATTTTATTCTGCTTCACTGATATGAGTAGTTCTCTGAATTAAACTGAGATAACATTAGGTTTTTATGGGATAAATACCGCTTTCAAATAGGAAAGGAAGAATAATTGAAAGAGATATTCACTGGCATTTTCAAATCAAAGTAATACTTTGTGACTGTGCCAGCAAATATTATTTTCCAGCTTTGTCAAACAATGCCTTTCATGTAGCAATGAACTAACTATTAATCCGAGGTCGATAACTACAGTCTTGTTTTTCTTGTCTCTGCCCCTGGTGAGTCCAGTCAAGTTTCCTTGGCCCCACACAGCCCTGTTGGTGTTCTTTGAGGTCTTATCAGTTTGCAACCTGGCAGAAAGTAGCTGCACTTATCTGTGCTTTGCAGTGACTCCACGTAGCAGCACATTGTGGTGTTGAGTGTTTTCAGGATGTCTACTTTGGCATCCATCTGCAGTTGTTGGCACTGCAAAGTGCCGAGCCCTCTCTTTCTGCTCTTCCCCTTTTCTCTGACTTTCTGGTTTTCTTGCCTGGGTGACTGCAACAGGTCTCAGATAGCTGAGCTGCCTTTGCACAGACCCTGCTGTAGAGAGCTGAGCCGTGCCTCCATTCTGCACCTGCACTTCTGCCTAGCCTGTGAATCTGTGCATTGCCATTAAACTGCAGTTTCTTCTCCTCAGGTTTTATAATTATCATTTTTTTCTTTTAAATCCAGTATTCTATTTTTTTTTTCCTCAACAACCTGTAGGTATGACTGTACTTACACAAATGAGCATAGACAGGGTACATTTCTGTTTTCTCACAAATCTTTATGGTCTCTGTCCCAGGTCTTTTCCTGCAGTAAAACTTTTACTCTTTTCCTTTTCCAACCCCTTGTATATAACTTGCATAAAACTCCTGTCTTGAAAACATTTTCTCAACTTTCACCACTATTGGAAAGCTCCTACCATTTCTCACCTGTAAGAATAGGGCTGCTTTAGATAGCTTTTACCTCTCCCCCCTTCCTTTCACTGTTTCTTCCAACTTCTTCCTCTGAAGTGCCTTGGAACAGAGATAGAAAAATACTGGTTTTGACCTAAAATATTTTTTCCTACAGTATTTTTTACCACTTCATTGAGTCTTGTTCTAAACATCTCATGAGATAGGATACCTTCTAGACACAATTCTGTCTAATTCATTTTGGTTTTTCCCTGATGGTCAGCCTCAGTGGCCCATTTTTCTAAATGACTTCCCATTATTACAGTTATGTGCTTTTAGACCATTCAAACACTACTGTACTCTCTTCTTGCTTTCTACACGTCCCATGCCTTTTCAAGTACTCCTGTTGATGTTTTTATGCCTGATTCATTATGGCTGTGCCAAGTTGCATACTGTTGGGGTAAAATTTGCCTCTGAGTTGGTAATTTGGTACAGAGGTACAATAGAGCAAAATTACCATGTGATGGTGTGCAGGTCTGGGCTTTTAACTTTTGAATATCTGTGTTCCTTTCTGTGTAATCACCCACTGCTCTGTGATTTTTTTTCTTCTGTATTCCAGTGAGTTCCCTGCCACTCTAATAGCAGGGTTTTTTTATTATCCTCCCAGCTTCCTGCTTTAAGGTATAAAATGGATTTCACAGAGCTTCCAATTTCTTTTGGCCACAAACCTGCTTATTTTAAAAGTAGACTAATCTCAACAATTTACCAGTAACCTTCAGTCTACAGAGTTAGCATAATTGCTTCTAAATATATTTAGAACAAAAACTAAAATCCTGCCTAAATGACAGTCTAAAATATTCCAGCTGAGTGATAAGCACATTTATGTTAAGAACTGTTAGCATTTATTCTTTCAAAGTTTTCTCTCTTCAGATTTTTATCAATTTAAATAACTACATTTTTAATGTTCATGTAATATCAAGCAGAATTTGGCTTCTCCTCCATCTTTCATATTCTCTCTTTTTAATTAATTTATGTGCGTATCTAATCTAAAGACAAAGTCATCAATCGTAGACCATTGGAGCCTTTGAAACTTTTAAAATTATAATGACATCACAGATTAAACTACAAAATTTGTTGCAACTGTAACTACTGTTGTGGTCTGTACCAAGGTATTGCATAGTCTTGTCTCAAACTATGGGACAGAGAGAGAATTTGTTAAGATAGATAACAGTGGAAACAAAAGATGTTAACTTCCACTCATATTTGCTTTCTTGGTAAATTTGAATGATAACCTCTGTTAAAGCAGCCTTCCAACCTCAGCACAACTAAATTCATGAAGACATTTTGGCAGAATAACATGTAGATGTAAAGGATGTTTGCAGTCTTTTGGCCACTCAAAGACCACAGGAAGAAGGATCATTAGTGGTATTGCTGTAGGATGATCCAGTGTTTCTTACACCTCCACATAAAAATCTAAAAAGCATAATGAGACACTGGTGCCTTCAGATGGTTAAGTGGTTTAATATTGGGCAGGAAAAATTTGTCTGTCTGCAGAACACACTAAGAAGACCAGAGTGCTGTGGACCACTTGAAAGAGAAAAGATTAATAACTATGTTAAATTAAAATAGTGCCATGCTTAATTTTGTTTTAACATTTTTGTGTGTTTTTACTCTGGGAGACACTCTGTATCATATACAGATACAAGACTGAAGATCAGGAACTACTGTGAGAAGTGTCTGGAAACAACCTGAATAGTCTCATGAGAAATGGAAGATGAGATCCTTTGGGTTAGTTGTCTCTATCAGGAGATGACTATCCTGAGGGGCAGGTGTGCACTGCTACTTTGGTGGGAGTCTTAAGTGGAACTTCCATATTCTCCACTTAGACAGGACTTTGTCTATGTCAATGATCTTTTCCATAAGTTTGAATCACAACTTATGTCACAAGTATGTCTGGTGTGTCTCCAAGGGATGGGGCCTCCCTGCCTGTGCATATCTAGTGAACGTTACTTACATGCAAGGACAGAAGTCGTCTCTGCTCCAGATTTTTCCTCTCTCCTCCAGATTTTTCCACCTGAGTATTTCTGTGGCCATGGAATACTCTTCTCTTGAGGGTAGTAGTATACTGCATCCAATATATCATATATGATATGATATGATATGATATCATATCATATCATATCATATCATATCATATCATCATATCATATCATATCATATCATTCTTAAATTAAAATGTACCAAAGCATAACTACACAGGGATGTCTTTTTAGTAGCATGTGGCTTTTGGTAATGTTCTATTTTTTTATATCTTATGTGTACAAGGTTAGGTTGTTTTTCATATTAGGTGTGGTGGGCTTTTTTCGGGGGGGATGGGTTTTTGTTGTCAGTTTTTTCCCTTCCCCTCTTTGGAAATTGCCTATGTTGTTGGCAAGAAATAAGAAAGAGAGAGGTGATGATTTATGGGGCATCCAGACTTCTGTCTTTCTCCTGTGTGTAATAAGCCTGTGGCTGATACAGCTACTGATGGTGGGCATTCTCCTGCCTTGATACTTAGGAGCTTGAGGTTCTTACCTTTGTTCATAAAGTAACACTAAGAAAGATCTGTGTAAACTTGATGGAATCATCTATAATGTTTTTAACATACTGAGAATATCATCCTTTGGGAAGAATCTCATGGCATTAAAAAAAAAGTCTCTGACATACTTAATACTTTTGAAATTGGATAGCATTTAACGAGTCAGTCAATCATTTTCCTGCTTCTGTTAGAGATGTGTTAATGTCTGCTTTAGTCCCCTGGGAATTTCAGTGAGATACATTGGCCATGTACAATACATCCAAAGGTACTGGGAGCTGTATTTGTCCCGTTCCTTGTCTTTAAGAGGCAAAATTTAGACGAAAGCACAAAATACAGAATAACCCAGTCTGCTGTTATAAGCTGTTAAAAGGAAAATGTTAATGGTTATGAGAAACTGTCTGCAATTGGAGTGGGACTATGCCTGAACACGTTTACACTTTCAATTTTGTCCAAGGAGAGGGAGGAGGAGGAAGAAGTGCTGAGGGGTCCCAAGCAGAGCAGAGAGCAGATATATGGTATGCATAATATGACTGGGGGTCTCCTTTGGAGATGTGTCTAAGTTACAAAATCCTATCCACAGCTTGTCTTTGCTGATGTAAAAATCTCATTCCAGGCACTCCTTATGACCTTCAGTCAGGATATAAAGCTGCATGGGAAGGTTAAGAAAAACAGAGGCAGATACCAGAAAGACGTGAAAAATCTGCATTTGAATGTGAATATTTAAATTTTGTGAAGCCAACAGTGTCAATTGATTTCATATGGGAAAGGTGGGGATATTTTAAAAGGGAAAGTCAACAATACTGAACTGTGCTTAGAGTTCTAATTTGCTGTATTGTATAGAGCATTGTTAAAAGCTACATGATGGGAATATGTATTAAACAAGTGAAATTGCATTTTTTACTTTTCCAAACCTCTTTCTTCAGCTTTAGAAACCCTAAATCAAAGATTAATACTGCAGGGAGAGCTGGTGTGGGTGATTAGTGTTACTTGCAAAGGAAATGTACCTAAATTAGTGTTGTTTGCAAAGAAGGCATTATTCAACTGAGACCAGATTAAGAGAAGCAAGTTACTAATGAAGGTACTTTCTGTATTGAAGGAGCCTGATAAGAGATTATCCAGCAGTGTCTATAGCAAGGAGCGTGTCCATCCTCACAGTATGCACATCACTCAGCAGACAGATTGTGATAACTGGTCACTCAATGGAAGACAATCCTGTGGGACTTAAACATGCCTTTCATAAATAGATCTTGTTTTCAAAGGTATGATCCAAATCTACAGTACTATGGAATCACTCACTTTAGTTAAGAGAAACTGAGCACTTCTGTGCCAGTTCCAGGCTTGATTAACATGAGAGCAACTTTTACTGAAAATTTTTGTTATTGTTTGTTGGTGCTTTTTTGTTTGGTTGTTTTTCATAAAGAAATGCAAATAATAAGAAAGGGAAATGTGAAAATGAGAGCATTTTTGAAATAACTTTCTCTCTGATCCAGTACAAGGACAGGCCTATAAACCATGTTCCTGTAGACACAGCTCCTTGTGTGTTTGCAAGTACTACATGTCAGCCTGTGTTGATTGTACAAACATTTTAAACTATATTCAAATAGGATTAATGGAAAATTCTTGCTTTTCCGCCCCTGCAGCTATAGAGTTAATAGATCAGAGACATGCTTTGTGCCCCAAAATCCAGAACTGTTTCTGTGTTTATGTATCAGTCTCAAACACAGTGACGGGTTTCAGTACAACAAGCTGAGACCAGCTTTGATCTCGTTCACTACTACACAGCATTATCTTTCTTGAGAAACCCTCAGCTCAGTCCAGTTTGTAGGTAACTTCTCTTTGGTCACATCAGTTGACTCTACACTTCTTGCATAGCAGACATTCAGAAAGTTCTGGTTATTTGGTTCTTCAAAGCTACCTGCTTTCACAAACTGTGAAAAAGGACATTTCAGAATCACCAAACAGTCTGCCTGGTGGGTGCTGTGAGTGGTACTAAGGTGCTGCAGAATTGCAGGTTTCCCTCTTAGGTGCACATCAACAGTATCTTAAGTAGCTGATGTCAGGGAGGACATTTTTATTTATTTCCAATTTTTATTAGTTGTTTGCATGTTCACGGAACTTCACAAATAGAGAAATCTGACTTACAGACTTGACAGATATAGAAAATGGTGTGCAGAAAAATGTAAAACATTCACTTACCAAGCTTGTAAAAAAGTTTCTGAATTTAGAACCTAAGAGAGCACAAGCGTCTAAACACTATTGACTGCAGAATTCCCAGAAATTTCTCGGAGAGGTGAGGAACCGTTCAAAAATTTTAGTTGTAGAGAGTATAGGAACTAATTTTTATTAGTTATCTTTCAAATGAAGAAAGAAATTGGCCTCTTCTCATTACACATTAATGTAGACTCCTTCCTTATTTAGCCAGTTGTGCAAACCTGTGCAGTTTCACTCGGCTGCAGCAATAAATTCTTATGTGTGCTCTTGAAAACTCAAGTTATTGCCAGCTAAGTCACAGGCTATAAATGTACTTGGTTAGCTTATTCTTCTTGGTGATTAAAAGTGGTTAGCTAGAAAATACTGAGATTGCTCTAAGACCAGTAATGGCAATTTTTTATTTTCTACCAATGTTTTGGTGTGTTTTCATTCATGTAAATTTTGACTCACAGTTTTTATTCAGCTTTTGAGTTTAATTCTTTACATTTTCTACCAAAATCCAGACTTTTGGCATAGATCTGTGCCAAGTTTTGCTGCTCAAAACTTAATTCATATTTTGAAAATACACCTGCACTCACATTTTAGCACTGCCATATGAGGTTTGTGATTGGCAAAAGCTGAAGCCATAAAAAATAGGCCAATATGACAAATTCTTTACCAATCAGTCCTTGAGTGTGGATTCAGTGAGTGTCCCTGGCATGCAGAGGTGTACAAACTGCCTGTCCCCTCATTTCACTTTTAGCACTGATAATAAAGGAGAAAGGAGTAGGCATGGAAATTCACTCTACAAGAATATGATGGGGGCATAACTACTTAACTCTGAATCAGTAAATATTCATGAAGATCATATTGGCCATTTATAGGTTTCCCCCAGAGGCAAGTATTGATTCACATAATGATGTGCCAACACTATAGAACGTCCTTAGAGCTCCTAGGAAAATACCACTTTACCCAGACAGCTGCTTGGCACCAGTGTATTCTGGGCACAACACTTCTGCCAGCTGCCTAATCTTCAAGGCCAGCCATGCTCAGATTTCCCCTTCCTGGCAGATGAATAATGGAGTGTCTGCCATACAAGTACTTCATCCTGTATCTTGGTACTGCTCTTTCATGACCAAAGACCTTCACTGGCTTTTGGGAACTTGTTTTAAGTGTCCTACTGTAAAGAGAGTGTCAAATGAGTGTGTGATGTCTATTGTTTATGGTTAGCTTTAGACTGATCTAGGGGACTGTGGAACATGGCGCTTCAGATTTGTTGTCGTTCTCGGCTTTTACTTTTTTGATATCCAGTGACTTTTTTCCTGCTCCCCCCTTAATACTGGTTGTGGTCAGAAAGATGTTACAAAAAGACTTTCAACAGTTGAATAGCTAGCAATAAGCTCTCCAGGTCCTTTTTCTTTCTCCTACTGCAATCTCCTGCTTGCCTTTCCCTCCATGTCACATCAGGGGTCCCCTAACAAAATGGATAGCATCTGTCCCATGGCCAGGAATGCCTGTCTCTCATTTAATATTACTTTAATTTGTGTTATGGTTCATTTACTTATAATATCACACTGCACAAGAAGTACAGCAAACATCTCTGATAAAAGGCAGATGGCAAGAACTGACTGTCTGCTGAGTTACATGTTTTGAATTATCTGCTGACAGACAGGAATGGTGCAACTCTGAGTCTGGGTGGGGAGGTTGAGGAGTGAGAGATGTTTAAAAACAACTTTTTGTATACTTTGTAGTATATGTATACTTTGAAGAAGCGAAATGCAAATGCCAACCCAAAGAACAAGGATCTTGTTTTGTTTGTTGTGCCACTCTGAACTTAACATTTTGTAGGGCTTTAAAAAGACTGTGTTGTTCTGATATTAGCATATCATCTTTCACAACAGATAGATTTAATATGTTACAGCTCTGAAGGTTTCTGTGGGGCTTTTTGTTTATTCAGTTGTGTTTTTTTTGGTTGGTTTTTTGGTTTTTTTTTGGGGGGGGTGTTGTTTTGTTTTGTTTTGTTTTGTTTCCTCAATGATGTAATTATATGTCCTGTTGAAGTTATTGTTTGGTCATCTTGGTAGTGTCAGCTATTGCCTCTGCCTCTCTATCTCTTGTTTCTTTCATTTTCTTTTCCAGCCCCCAGGGCTCTTGTTCATAAGTAAAAAAAAAAGAAGTAAATGTAGTTGTTTATGTATGACAATGCCTACCTGTCAATGTGTTTAAATGGCTCCACCATTTTAGCCACACACTTCCATAATTCACTTCAATAAAGTTTATTGTACATCTAACATGTTGGATTGGATTACTGCCCATCTGCAGGTGATTTTCTACTTGCTGTGTAAGAGAGGATGTTTTCTTAAGGATTCTTGCTTGTTGGTGCTTGAAGTTCAAAAACCCCACTCCACTGCTGCTTGGTCTCTGATGTTTTGATAGGATTGTAGTCCAAAGGGGAGGTTTCAGAGCACTGCCACAAAACATGCACACTACTGGAAAGAAAAAAGATTTCAGCTTAGTAATTTAATGGCAATCATTTTTATTGCCTTGTGCCTCTGTCAGATTCTTAAATGTAGATGCTTATTCTGTAATAGATAAGGTGCTAGTGACCCTTAAGGTTGAGATAGAACGGCAGGGGCTGTGAGGGTCCATGAAAGAGACACTTGTGTGATATAATTTCTCTTTTTGCACACTATTTAAAAAATTTTATAGCAAGAGTGTCAAGGTTCACTCCAACCCTAACTTGTTTTTTATAAGCTTTCTTGTTCAAGGCTTTTTTTATTCCTTCCAAATTTAACTATACTGCGTATTTAACAGGGTTAGTTATGCAATAAACTACAGGTGCTCTGGTCTCACTTTTTTGTTAACTGAGCTCTGTGAGTCTCTGAATTGAGAAGGTCTCTTTGAATGTCTGTAATTCAGGCTTACATAAAACGTGAAAACTATGTTCAGCCATATAAACTGAATCTATGAATAATCTTACATATTTGTGGCTGTTGCCTAATACTTTGAGGGCATGATGCAACAAAAGACTTATATACCCACAGAGGTAATATATCTATAGAACAAAACACGTGAATACCGCCTGATTGGTGCCAAAGCAGCAACTGAATGTGAGGAAAAGATTCTTTGTTGTCAATGCACTCCTTCACTGGTATGAGATGGTACGTTGACTTTAGTACATTCATAAAACAAGTATGGCCATTTTAAATTCTTCTAGTTTATTGTGTTCATTTTAATGTGTTGATCTTTATAGTATGCAACAAGGCTTGCTTCCAGTTTTAGAGAAGGATGAAGTTTAGACAAAATTTGAAGATTTTCTATAAGATGTAGTAGTAGCTGAGAAAAGGACGATGTTCCATTTCATGAACAGTTTCTTTGTGTGTTGAACAAGGTTGATGGTTAAAGGCAGTTCTGGATTTTCAATTTATTCCAAGGATTTGTAGAAGCACATTGTATAATGTCAAAGAAGGAAATCTGATCGAGTAGAACCAAACCAAATTAACCACACTACAGTTTTTCTCCTCTGATTAAAGCATGGGAAAAAGCTTTGATCCTACATATCTGGTGCTATTGAAGGACTGAACAGCTCCCTCAACCTTTTTTCCAGTTCTTTGCCAAAGAGAGCTGTTTACTGAACCTCCCTAATTTCTAAGATATTAGAGACTTTGTTACCAATGATGCCTCCTATCATACTGTGAGTACATTGAATCCTCACTCCAATGTCCACCCAGATTGCTGTGACTTGCCTGATTTGAAAACATGCCTCCTTTATTGCTCTCCTAATGAGAGCAAAATGCAAGTCTCATGCCAAGTTTTTTCTGAGCTTAATGTCATTCAGACATATTTCCCTTTAGAGAAGAGAGGTGCAGTAAGCAGTGTAAGGACTGGGGTCTTGTTCCTTCAAAAGATCACTTGTAGCAACTGAAATTGAGAGAAGGTGCCTGCATTGATCTTCAACCTTGGTACATATCTGTCTGTGAGGGAAAATTGCCTCTACTATCCCTGTTTAAGGTCCTGTTTGAGATGCATACCTGAAGGGATAGGAGTCATACATTGTTATGCTAGAGGAGTCTGTTAGCAGATCATCAGCAATCAGTGGCTGTGTCAAAATTTGTACAGAGGTCGAAGAGTGTATAGATTTGACCTCTACCCTGAGTCACAGGGAAATCATTGATCCTGTGCTATTAGCATCATCTTTTTGATATATCCAAGCCTGCAGCATGTTTTTGAAAAGCTGCTTAATGCTGGCAAACAGCATGTGCTGGGCTCTCATTTTTCACTGCCAAGAAAGGGGAAGTAGAGCACAGAGAATTAATTGGTGAGACCATCTCTGAATGTAAACTTTTGAGTAGCTGGTAGGTAGTCCTTCCTATTAGAAAGAAACTCTTTTTCTACAGTCATATATTTAGCTTTCTCAGAATGGAAGCAATGGTGACCAGCTTAACATAGCATTTTCTGCACCTTTTGCTGTCTGTGTTCATGGAGAGGCTGAACAAAGGCACATCCTGTGTTGTGCCACTTCTGTCACTTGAAGTTCAACATAGATGTAGTTTCTCTTCTCTGTGAACTTCTCATGATAGCTTTTGATGGTTTGCTTTTGAACCCCAGTGCTTCAGTTGGATTTGGTAGTTCATTTGGAAAGTTGCTCCAGTCCCAGCATGAGGACTGCCACTTGAAGTAGAGTCTTCTCTCTTGTCACTTTATTAAAAGAAGTTTTAATGTTGCCTTTGCACAGTTTCCCTGTGAGCTGGGTGGCACCTGCCTTCTCACCTTGTTTGTGTGTGACAGCCAATGCAATAGGCCATGTAGAGTCTGGGATTCTTACCAGTCACAATTTTAGACAACTGATTTAACTTCCTCTCTTTACTCTTCTACAAAATGGAGTAAACACTAGTTGTTGTTCCAGAGGATGTCAAGTTATAACTAGGTTTTGTCACACCTGAATGCATAGCAGGAGGAGGGTGTAGTACAGATGGTTTTGATTAGAATACAGAATTCTGAGATACAGTGGCTTTCTGATTTCATGAAAAATCAATGCTGCACTAGATTTCAGTTTCTTGTCACTGAATCAATGTCATGGAAAGTCAGGAACAATATAGTTGTGAGGCATTTGCAGTATCTTTGCAACACATGTTTGTCATTTAGTGCCAATCTGCAGAGACCTTGCAACCAACCACATAAAATACAGTGATGGTTGTCATGGTTTAACCCCAGCCAGCATCCCAGCTCCACGCAGCCACTCGCTTACTCCCCCACCTAGGGATCCCTAGGGATCAGGGAGAGAATGACATCAGTGAAAACTAGAAAACTTGTGGGTTGAGATAAAGGCAGTTTAACAGGGAAAGCAAAAGCTATACACACAAGCAATAACAAAACAAGGAATTCATTCACTGTTTCCCATGGCAGACATCTCCAGGACAGCAATGCTCCATCACACATAATGGGGACTTGGAAAGACACACACTGTCATTCCAAACATACCACTCTTCCTCTTTCTTCCACCCACTTTATGTTCTGAGCATGTTTTTCTATGGGATGGAACCTCCCTTTGGTCAGTTTGGGTCAGCTGTCCTGGCTGTGTCTCCTCACAACTTCCTAGTCTCCACCGTATGAAAAGCAGAAAACACCTTGACTCTGTGCAAACCCTGCTCAACAATAAGAAAAAGCTCCTCTATATTATCATCCCTGTGTTCAGCAGAAATCCAAACCATAACCCCATACCAGCCACTGTGAGGAAAGTCAAGTCTATCNACCCCCATCCCAGCCACTGTGAGGAAAGTCAAGTCTATCCCAGCCAAAATCAGTACATGGTTAATGATTCTGGAAGCTGGATTTAGTAGGAGGCAGATTGGCAAAAGTGACAAGTAACCTGATCCCTCTGCAGACTTTTGTTGCTTTCAAAGGGCAATTTTACTTTAAATGAGACTGATTCCTACTTGTGAATTTATTTTTTTTTTTCTTAGAATTTCTATGAAAAGTAAGAAAAGGAACAAATCATGATGATAATTTACTTTTATTACATGAGCTCCTTTTCTTCCTTACTTCCATACATAGCTGGCTAATTGGGCACTCTGCACCTTCCAGGAGGCTCTCATGGTACAAGAGAAAAATGCCTATATGCATTCTGGTTACAAACATACCTGCATTTACCTCATTTTCTTCTCTAGAGAAATAATAGAGGAAGGTTTTGTGAAAACTTTTTGGTTATAAAGGATTTTGATAAATTTAGGAAATAAATTACAGTTGTGTTCAAGGTGATTTAAGTAAAATAGAGATGATGAAGATGATGACAAATATAGCTTTCTTCTTGCTAGCAGAACAAAATTCAATTCAACATCAAAGGAGGATGAATAGGGATAAATGTAATGGCAACCTTTTGTTCTGTGAATGCTGTCACAGAGGGCTTGAAAGCCTGAGCAAATAATGAGAGGCAGAAAGAGAAAGAGCAAGTGCATGAGAGAGACAGCACAGCAGAGAAGAGGAACAGCTAGAAGAAATATCTGTCGTAATAATCATAACAGAGACAAAGGGAAAGCCCAGGAGCTGAGACAGCTTGCTGTGAGCAGTAATATGGATATAAAAGTGGAAGGTCTAGATGGAAGATGGGATTCAGAAATGTCACTTTCCTAAAACATCCTCATCACTTACTTCTCACTTAAATGGTTTGATTACTTTGCAGCTCATGCCTTGTTTCTCCTCACACCATCTTTTCTTTTCCTGTTTTGTTCTTACTCTTTGAAGTGATTTGAAATTTTAACACAGTGGAGGAGCAGCCAGCCCTCTTTTACCTTCTGAAGGCTCACATCTTGTTAGTTGCTGTAGTTACTCTTCCCACCAATTCAAAGAATCACACTTTGTAGGTGTTGTGATTTAATCCCAGCCAGCAGCCAAGCCCCACACAGGTGCTTGCTCACTCCTCAGCCAGCAGGATNTGTCATGGTTTAACCCCAGCCAGCATCCCAGCTCCACGCAGCCACTCGCTTACTCCCCCACCTAGGGATCCCTAGGGATCAGGGAGAGAATGACATCAGTGAAAACTAGAAAACTTGTGGGTTGAGATAAAGGCAGTTTAACAGGGAAAGCAAAAGCTATACACACAAGCAATAACAAAACAAGGAATTCATTCACTGTTTCCCATGGCAGACATCTCCAGGACAGCAATGCTCCATCACACATAATGGGGACTTGGAAAGACACACACTGTCATTCCAAACATACCACTCTTCCTCTTTCTTCCACCCACTTTATGTTCTGAGCATGTTTTTCTATGGGATGGAACCTCCCTTTGGTCAGTTTGGGTCAGCTGTCCTGGCTGTGTCNTCCCTTTGGTCAGTTTGGGTCAGCTGTCCTGGCTGTGTCTCCTCACAACTTCCTAGTCTCCACCGTATGAAAAGCAGAAAACACCTTGACTCTGTGCAAACCCTGCTCAACAATAAGAAAAAGCTCCTCTATATTATCATCCCTGTGTTCAGCAGAAATCCAAACCATAACCCCATACCAGCCACTGTGAGGAAAGTCAAGTCTATCCCAGCCAAAATCAGTACATGGTTAATGATTCTGGAAGCTGGATTTAGTAGGAGGCAGATTGGCAAAAGTGACAAGTAACCTGATCCCTCTGCAGACTTTTGTTGCTTTCAAAGGGCAATTTTACTTTAAATGAGACTGATTCCTACTTGTGAATTTATTTTTTTTTTTCTTAGAATTTCTATGAAAAGTAAGAAAAGGAACAAATCATGATGATAATTTACTTTTATTACATGAGCTCCTTTTCTTCCTTACTTCCATACATAGCTGGCTAATTGGGCACTCTGCACCTTCCAGGAGGCTCTCATGGTACAAGAGAAAAATGCCTATATGCATTCTGGTTACAAACATACCTGCATTTACCTCATTTTCTTCTCTAGAGAAATAATAGAGGAAGGTTTTGTGAAAACTTTTTGGTTATAAAGGATTTTGATAAATTTAGGAAATAAATTACAGTTGTGTTCAAGGTGATTTAAGTAAAATAGAGATGATGAAGATGATGACAAATATAGCTTTCTTCTTGCTAGCAGAACAAAATTCAATTCAACATCAAAGGAGGATGAATAGGGATAAATGTAATGGCAACCTTTTGTTCTGTGAATGCTGTCACAGAGGGCTTGAAAGCCTGAGCAAATAATGAGAGGCAGAAAGAGAAAGAGCAAGTGCATGAGAGAGACAGCACAGCAGAGAAGAGGAACAGCTAGAAGAAATATCTGTCGTAATAATCATAACAGAGACAAAGGGAAAGCCCAGGAGCTGAGACAGCTTGCTGTGAGCAGTAATATGGATATAAAAGTGGAAGGTCTAGATGGAAGATGGGATTCAGAAATGTCACTTTCCTAAAACATCCTCATCACTTACTTCTCACTTAAATGGTTTGATTACTTTGCAGCTCATGCCTTGTTTCTCCTCACACCATCTTTTCTTTTCCTGTTTTGTTCTTACTCTTTGAAGTGATTTGAAATTTTAACACAGTGGAGGAGCAGCCAGCCCTCTTTTACCTTCTGAAGGCTCACATCTTGTTAGTTGCTGTAGTTACTCTTCCCACCAATTCAAAGAATCACACTTTGTAGGTGTTGTGATTTAATCCCAGCCAGCAGCCAAGCCCCACACAGGTGCTTGCTCACTCCTCAGCCAGCAGGATCAGGGAGAAAATCAGGAGGGTAAAAACGAGAAAACTCATGGCTTGAGATAAAGACACTTTATTAGGTAAAGCAAAAACATGACAAGGAATTCACTCACCACTTCCTATGGGCAGGAAGGTGCTCAGCCATCCCCAGGAAAGCTGGGCTCCATCATGCGTAACCATGACTTGGGAAGACAAAACACCATCAGTCCAAACTTTGCCCTTTCCTATTGGGGAAATATGCCAGCAGTTAGGTGTTTGGAGACTGCTTAATTGCCTGAGAACATTAGGCTTGAAAAATGTACATCCCAATTATAAGAAATAGCAGGATGAACATAGATGGGACTCACTGATAGTTTGTATTCAACAGCACATCCCTTCCCCTAGGATTTCTGAGACGTCAGAGAATGTGCCGCCAAATTTGTTGTGCATTTGCATTTTTAATTCTTTTTTTAATATACATGGTTATTTTCTCTTATACAACCATGCAGTCCCATAAAATCACCCTGAAAGGGTAATTAGGAAGCATTTATTTCACGAGTAACACCCAAGCAGAATCAAGCAAAATCAAGATCACTTCAAATATACGGCTGCCTGGATACTGAAAAGTATTATTAAATCCAATAACTGGGTAAGAAAAATGTGAACTTGCATTAATCCTTGACTAATGATGCATGTATATATTTCCATATATACTTATTTGTGTGAAGGTGCATCAGAAGACAAGGGAGCCAGGGGATAAAGAGAAACAATTTTTGTTAATGGCACTGTAACATTTACCTTGACATCTGAGAACTTGTATGAACATTTATTATGTTTTACACTATTTTAAAAAATAAATTAGTGAACAACAAAATGCATAATTGCAGATTTTATTTTATTTACAGAGTCATTTTGTAAAATCAAATAAATTACAGCAACTGTTTGGAGCCATTAACTACACTTATTTCTGGCAGACATTTCTTGTGTTTTAGTCCAATGATGGCAATATATTCCACCATGCAAAAAAGAGTGCTAGGACATTTAAACTGACGGTTATCTGAGGTTCTAATTATCTTAAAGTACATCTGTTAATTTGCAAATTATTCACATTCCTCAAACCATGCAAAAGAACAACAGCCCATACATGATCTCATGCTCATAATTCACTATAATGCTTAAGGTGATGTGACAGAGTTTAAATGTCTTGATCTATACAATTTGCCTTTAAAACTGCCTGTCTTCAGTTGGTTTCTTTGTGACAACTTGCCTATTTTGCCTTGAGTAACTTGTTGTTAACCTGGGAAAGAAAAATGTTAGCATTTTTCCACTGTTTTGAAGTACTGATGGGAAAAAAACAGATATAGTGGCATACTTACATCATTCCCAACTAAAAAACAACATTTGTCTTTTCAGAAATAGATATCTAAGATAGTAGCAGAAATAAGAAATTAATTCTTCTGTGATACTCACATGTAATAAATTATAAAATATTATTCCTAGCCAAAGAGAAGGATTTCCTGTTCTCAGTAATTTTCACTTTTAGAACTTCCCATGAACTAAAAATTCAGATTATTTTGTTAGAGACTGATGGTCCGGTTTCCAGAGTGTACAGTAAGCTATATTCCCTATGTCCTGTAACTAGACCAAATCTGAACAAAAACCCATCAGCTGTAGGGTTTGTAGGAGAACGCTAGAGATGGTCCAAAGGCTTGCTGAGCTCTTTTGGAGCTGTATGCCAAAATCCCATGGACTTGGACCTGGGAGAATTGGCCCAGTGGGCTTGTTACAGAGCTGCCCATGCTTCAAGGTTGAAGATCACTAGCTTGGGGATTAGGAGTGCCTCACCTTGGGTGGTCATTTGTCAGGCTGTCTCTGTGCTGAGATTCAGTTTGGGTGATGTTAAAGCAGAAATATTCTTTTAAGACCCCAGTCCTACTGAAATTGTGTTTCTTCAGAGCAGTGTGTCCTGCTGGGAAGATGTGCAGACCTCCTTCCAAAGTTACAGACCACTCATACCTAGGATTTTAGTGTTGTTTTGATCCCTGAGCAGAATGTACCCACCCCAGGCTGCTGCAGCAGGGCTCCAAATGTCCTCCCAGATGAGGAGACCTCAGAAAGCAGCACAACCTCCTCCACAACATCTGTGTTAGTGGAGGGGATTATCTTGTCTTGGATACAGGGCCCTTTTCAGCCTCTTCTGCTGCTTTTGCTCTTTGTGTCCATGGAATTGGGCTGGAAGTAGAATGAACTAATCCTTGATTATTTTCTTGGTAATAAATACCTCTGTCATGTGTTGTGACAAGACTGGGAAAGGTATAAGTTTTCCAGGCACAGTTCTGCAGTGTCTTTATTTGCTACTAATGTTTTCTAAATCTGAAAAAGGGATGAAGGAATTAAAAGAAGAAGAAGAAGAAAAAGTCAGCTCATGTGAATTAAATGAAAACATGATAAAATCACTAAAGAGGTGCATCAACTTTAACTCTAGTGCAGGCACATAAATTTACTTTGTTTGCACATAACATATAAACATACTAATGCATATCTCTTAAAATACGTACTTAAGTCTCTAGACTGCAAAAAAATATATTTTATATAGCAGCATATACCATCCAAAGGAAATGTTTTAAAGGTTATAGTCATGTTTTGCATGCTGAGAGAATGTGCACAAACCCAATCTGCAAAGTGGATGAATCCATTATGTAAATCTAAAGTTGTCAAAGTGATCTATTATAACTATTTCTACTGTCAGCTGTTCCACATAGCACAAATTCAGCAACATACTCATCTTGATAGGGGAAAGTATTTAGATATTATACCAACTACTTATTAATCTTACTGATTTCCACAGCACCTATCACAATGACAATTTTTGTTACGGGGATTAATGCCAAAAACAGAAGATGACAATCAAAAGCTAACAAAAGAAGTGTCATGTTCGTGACTTGAATATAAATTGAAGGCTGTGAAGGAACAACATGGCTTGGAGCATTGCTGCTGGAGGCCAGCCTTTCATCAGAGGCTCATGTTTAGAAACTAGAACTGTTGGGAGGGAACAAAATGTCACTAGTGATGGCTGTTTGTAACCTGTGTGAGAGACGTGCTCTCCATTCAGTCCCTAGTGTGCTACACACAGAACAAACAGAAAAAAAAGGGATCTAAATGGCTCTAATTTGAACATCACTGGTATTTTCTGCAAAGAGTTTGGGAGCTACTTTTTTAGCATCCAGAACAAAATAGAGGGTAACTAAACATTCTATTGAATCTGTAGATGGTGAATAAAATATCACTGAACAGCTCCATGTTGTTTGACATACTTGCTTGTATGGGAAGTATTTTATAAAGGACATCTTAACATTTTGGGGTCTTTAAATTACCTACCTCTCCTTTGTAGCTTTTATTACTTTTTCTTTGGATTATTTTTCAATGTGGAGGGAAGTTCACTCTTTTGCTTTCTGCAAATGTTAACTCAAAATGTTATGTTCGTAATTATTTTTCTTGAACCACGGGAGCAGAAATCTTAAACAGCAGAGTTTGGGCTTGTAAAAGCACCGTGAGGAGCATGGGGCTGATTAAAGTCTTGGCTGGTTTTTAGGAAGGGAGCTGATTTTATCTAAGCATCAGATAGCTTACCCTCTAGGACATCTCTGGCTTCCACCAGCACTGACCTCCCCCCAGGCAACACCCCTGGATCCCTTCCTTCCTGGTAAATCTTCACAGCCATTCCTGATGCTGGAATCTCAAGTTGCAGCCACGGCTAGGCAGCAAGACCTTGCCTCAAGCAGCATCACAGAAATCAGTTCTTGTCCATGTGTGGTTACTTGACTTCTGGAGATGGAAGGGAATTTTCCATGAATTCTGATACTTTGAGAATACACAGTGTCTCCTATAAATTAACTCTGCTCAGGGGTGGAACAAGCTGGACAAGCTGCATGGAGGTCTGGGTTTCAATGATTCCATTAATGCCAGGTGTTTCAAAGCAGCACTTTGGCATTTTACAGGGGCTCTGGTGGCTCCACATTTAATGTTTATGAATTTGTCTCTGTAGACTGGTGTGTATCTTGGCACAAGTGGGAGGAGAGACCAAGAAGGAGGCTTGCAAGCTGTGGGCCAGATGAGACCCAAATACACTCAATTTCTGCAGCCACAGAGTGCCACCAAATGAGTGTTGGAATCCTTGGTGAGTGGTGGTCCTTGTTGTTCTTGGGCAGAAATGTCCAGGAATGATCAGTGTATTGTAGTAGCATTTTCTTCAGAACATGTGGAAATTGCTTTGTAGTTGAGTTGATGTTTTGTTTGGTGGTGTGTTTTTGCCATTATTTGGGGTTTTTTTAAGAGATAGTCTGTGTTTGCCCTTTTTTAAAAAAAAATAAATTAATATAAAGAGATCATGAAGAGTTTCTTTCCAATAAGTTCAGTTAGGCACAAATATATGCCCTGCACTTTAGGTGTTGAAAGGTTCTTCTTCAAAGCTTCAGATGGGAGCCCCTGCATGAATGCTAATGCAGACATTTTAATGTGTGAGGAATTCCCTGCCTTTTAGTGAATTCATCTGGATTTTCTTGGGTATCCTTGTGACCCCTTTTTTTATTGCCTTACTAAGAAGTAAAGCTGGTTAATTACAATTTCTTCCCAAAAAGCATTATCCATCATGGTATTACTGCTGAAAGGGAAAGAGGTATCCTGCTTACTTGGAAATATTCCTCTGGCACTGTTTGAATCATTGTTATTCATAAGACTGCATTTTCAGGGTGTCACACTCTTCTCTTTTTACTTTCTGTGAAAAGTATTCAGTAATTTTGTAGTATTTCAACATTTTTGTGGGGAAAAAATAATTAGAGTCAAAAATACATAATTTCATGAAATTATTTTGTAAGTATTTTTCTGATTAATTTTCATCAATGGATAACTATGTCCTTCAAAACCAGGAATTTATCTGGTGTGTACAGGAGTCTGGGAATCACTAAGACAGAGCAATGGTCCACTTTGTGTCTTATACGTTTCCAGAGGCAATCTGGGGATCTCCAGCCCTCCACAGGCTGACATTTAGGGACAGACCTACATTTGGAGCCAGGCTTTGCTGTTATTCTGTTCAAACAAGGAATGTAATTTTGGTGAACCTGTTGCTCTGTTTTATTGCGCAGCAGTTTTGTCTGTACCTTGTGTTTGCATTACAGATTCAGATCTCTCATTTTTTGCAGTACTTTTATTATGTGATTATGGTTCTGTTGTGTTGTCAGCCACTAACAGATGGCTTATTTCTTTAATATAACATATATTTGATGTATGTATCTATCTAAACAAAGTATCTGATGGATATCTGGTACTGGAAAAACAAATCGTTATTAGTCTTCTTGAAGGTAATAGAAACATTTTAAAGTAAAATTTGTCACGTGAGTATTGAATTTTTATACCATACAGTGACAGGTTAAAAATAAAAAAGACAAGCTAAAATAGTGAAACATTCAAGTGTCTTTTCTACAGATCTGTGCAGAGGCACTTCTAAACACTAGTAAATGTTCCTTGTTTATTTCTGAAAAAGTAAAAACATGAGTACTGTAATCAGTTGAAATATTACTAATTCTCATCCAGAGCACATCAATGTAAAAGTAGTGTAGAGCCCCAAGATATATGAGCTATGCTATGGTATTTTTATTGAAGAGAGTCAGGTTGCACTAGATTGTATTTCAGAACTGCAGAGAGCTGTAGTCAAAGTATTTTGGGTTAACAGAGTTCCTTTATGAAACTTTCTTGAGATTTGTAACCATACTTACTTGAAAAGTCTGGTGTTGATAAAGAGGTTTTTTCTAAGCTTCATCCAGCTGACAGCTTCTCATATTATAAGTTCTTTCAACCTTCCTGATGATTGAAGAATGCTGTCCTAAGACATGAGGAAAATACATACATACGGTTCAAATAGATTCAGTTATTTTTTTTTTCTGTGTGGACTAACAGAAAGAAGCATCTGGTCCTCCTGGCACTGTGTAGACCTTTCAGTCTACAGGAATATAACTTAAAAGATGAGGCATAAGTTTCATTCATGGCTTACACTGTAATGTCATCAAATCTGTTTGTCAGACCGGTGTCTCCATGTTAGAAATTGGCTACTTATTCATAGTCTCTATAGAAGATATTTTGCTCACTAGAGCTGACGAGAAAAGGAGAACTTTTTTTACCATTTTCGTAGCCTGATAGCCTCAAGCCAGTTTCTTATTTGTAATTTTGATTGAAGCAGAAACTGCTGCCCACATCTGTCTTCATTGTACCATTAGAACTTTGACTAAAAACTAGATATTTTATGTAATTTTTCCTGCCTAGCATCTTGTTTATGGAAAGAAGATTATTATGTCCTGAGAACTGAATTGCAAAGGGCAATCTATGATAATATTTTTAAGTTAGAGTTTTTGTTTATTTCTAACATTTCAACGTGCCTTTTTTCCCCTAAGAAATTAAATGAAAGTAACACAATTAGATGCTCCATAAGATCTCTAAGGAAAAAACCCATCATCCTGTTTTCCTCTGGGTCTGTATTACATAAAGCTCTTTTTACTTTGCAATAACCACTTGGCCTTCCTCATTTCTTGCATGTCCTTCTGCCTCTCCTCTATCATTAACAGCAACATAATTAAAAAACAAACAACCTACCAAAATCCTTTAAATTTACTTACATCACAATTTTTATGTATTTTTAGGAGTTACCCATCTGTATTTATATTCTATTCTGTGGAAATCTTCATGTGGAAAGATTGTCTGATAATACAGGGTTGTCTGTAATAACCTGTGTTTTCTTAATTCCAGATCATACTCAGTCATTTCTCTGTCCTTTCATCTCTACAGAGTGATTTTGCTCAATGGAAACTTCTAAAACCAGAATAATTTTGTCCAGAAGCTTTAATTTTGTTTTTGTATCAATATTGTGAAGAACTGAAATATTGATCTTTCTATCTTATCTAGTGGTTCATTTGCTAAGACAAATGATCTACTTACTACATGGATCTGGAAATAATTTGACTCTTCTTATTAATAAGTTGAATGTAATTAATAGGCATAATTTTGTAGCATGAAATAGTGAACTATTGGGTTATATAAAACTTAAAAGAAACTGTAGATCATAGCATTATAGAACTGGAATATCTTGAGTTGAAAGAGATCCATTAGGATCATCAAGTCCAGCTCCCTGATCCTCACAGAACTACCTAAAAAAGAGCATCATCCACACACTCCCTGAACTCTGACAGGCTTGGTGCCATGGCCTCTTCCCTGGGAGCCCATCCCAGTGAGTGAATACTCTCTCAGTGAAGGTACATCCACTGATGCACCTTCAGCCCCTCTCCTTTGCCCCTTTTTGGTCACCAGAGAGGGGAAATCAGAACTTCCCCTCCTGCTGCCCTCTTTAGGGCAGATATAGACCTGGATGAGGCCATCCCTCAATCTATGCTCCAGGCTGAACAGGCCAAATGGCCTCAGCTGTTCTTCATAAGTTTTTCACATTAAAAATTTTACTGTTCATTATGCTATTGCTTACACCAGCAATATCTAGGTTTTAGTTTTTCCTCTTTTTTCTTTTTTTCATGTGAAAAATGCAAAACTTGAAGGCCTTTGAAAAAAGAAGTGTTGGTGTTCTCTTTCTTTCTTTCTTTCT
>VZRX01013800.1:0-52189 GCA_013398075.1 Notiomystis cincta
GCAATAATAATAACAACAATATTGCCAATATTAATTATATGATTAGCATCTTATTAAAAATTTTACTTGCTCATACTTGAAAAGGGTATGAATTAGCATATCCTAAAGAGTTGTTTGTATTCTTGTTTCCACTGAGCACTTAGAATACAAGATTAAAGTTAAGCCACTCCTAGCTGCCAGAAGCAGATTGTTCTACCTTTTTCTATGGATCCTACTGGGCTTCTATCTGATTTGAAGGCTACCACTATGAATTGTGTTTTGCAACATGGTCATAGTGGCCTTTTCCAAACACCTTAAAAACTTCAAGAGACTCACCAGCTCCTGTATTCATTTTACCATGTCAGTCCAGGATTTTGCTTGGTTGTGCATGTGCTCTGTTATTGTAAAGTACTGCAAGATGAAATCTAGGAGCACCATAATGTGTGAAAGTTCTAAGTGCTTTTAGGAAATTAATCTTGTAAAACTGAAATTATACCTGAGGACTTCCTTCCTAAAATTATTTTTTCAGAAAGGGCTGTGTCTAAAATTATGAATTTCTAGTGGACATAACTTTTTTACTTTGACCCGAAGTGGCTTTGTTCTGGAAGAATGCGCCTTCTTAATATTCTTTTTAAGTAGTGCTGTACAAAGAGTGATTGCTTCTCTCTTTTAGCAAACAGCCCCACAGGTATCCAAGACACTCTTCTAAATGCAGCTGAATCAAGTTCTGGCCCTTCCCTGGTTGGGAGAGTCTGAGGATATCTCTTCTGCCTACCTTATCACTGAGTTGATGAGGGTGTTTTTTGGCAAGATTCCTCTGGTGTCCTGCTTTTAAAGTTGTTCCACTTTGCATGGAGTAATTGAGAGTTCACAGGGCTAGAACAAGCAAGGGGAGGCGACTGTATGGCACTACAGGTAGGATTTATGTGCTCAGACAAGTGAAACTCTAGTTTCTCTTCCAAATAATAGTTCATCATATGGTTAGGTGTTTTGGAGGTTTTTGATCTTCAGGTTCCATACTAAATGACATGCTTCCAAAAGCTTATTCTTTGTGTAATATCTATTGCTCTGATTAAAAGAACAAAACAGGTAGGATTTAAGGTATCAGCATTAGGTAGGTAAACATAAAAACTGACTGGCTTAAGAGGGTTTCTGATGGATGTTTTTACCTATATTTCAGAAAATATATAGATTTAACAAAAAAAATTTACCTTGTTACCTTGCCTGCATGTCAATGCATAACTTTTCTTGCTAGTCATCAGTGTTGGTTGGACTGGGATCATAACTTTTAGACTGAAAACCTTGATATCCTGCACTTTTAGTAACCCAGAGAAATCTTCATTCCCTGCACACTTTAACTTACATTGATTTTAAAACTAAATCAGATATGACCCCTTCCCTCACACCTGGGCACGTGAAATCTCATGGTCTATTTCCTTCTCCCTGTCAGGCAGATCATGCAGCTTTTGTATTCTTTTCAAGCAGCTTCTCTTCCTTCTTTCCCTATCCCATCCCATCCCATCCTGTCCTGTCTCATCCCATAAGGTTTTTTCAGAGAAACACAAAAGCATCTTTCACCTTTAGTCAATTTTCAATATATATTCCATGTACACTAATTAGTATTTTCTACAGTCTCTAATTTGGACTTTTCAGCAAAGGTGAATATATCCAGGTATTTCATGATATAGACTAAACCAGAAATCCACCATGTGCAAATTTCCAAACTCTTTCATTTCCTTCAGTCTTAATTTCAGTACAGACAATTGTAAATCCTGTTTTCCTTACCATGAGTGATGCTTTAAGGATTGAAAACTCTTTATGAGTAAATAAGCAAACTCCTTTTTTTAAAAAAATCTGTTTGTTTTGTCCTGCTAGTTAGCATTCATATCTTAAAATTTAATAATTTAAAAGGATGTCCTGTCACAGATACAAGAGGTGGACATATCTTTTAAAATTCATGCTTCAGTTTTGATCTACACAGCATGAAAACTGAAGTAAAATAAAAAGTTTTTCCTTATAGCATACTCTTTTTGCTTGAGTATACTTTTTTGTATCCTTTATTTTGAGGGATCAGCAAAATTAAAGTATTGCTAAAACAAATCAGCATACTTCTCCATCTCTATTGCTACATCTTTCCAACTTTAAAGATGAGGCCTAGGGAGGTTGGTAGTGTCACTATGTTATCTGCTTTGCAAAATCTGTATGGTGATACATGACATGCAAGGAAGTAGACAGACAAAGATACAGAAAAAGATTGGGAAATTACTTTCTATATTGAACTATGCTATGCAGCGAACACTGATTTTCTGTTATATCCTGCAGCTATCTTGTCACAATAATTTTTTTTGTAAGTCCTTTTCCTTTTGTTTCTAGATTTTCGAAGACTTAGCAGCCTGCCTGAAAGAAATAAACGGAAAGTCTGAAAATTTTTCAGTACAGTATGAATACCGATTAATTTTCTGATGTATTTTTAGTCGTGTTCCATTAAATATGTAAAATGATGAGTCGCTAGTATTGGTGAGAGTGGGGAGTGGAATATAATTAATAGATGAAAGAATGCCCCTTCAAAATGTAGCTGCTATAAGTACACTTCGCTGATCATGAAATTTCTAATTCCAGCCCTCATATCTATATTTTAGATTGACTGTGCCCCAGGGCCTCAGAAGTGAGCTCCATTTACTGAAAAGTCATGGGAAGCCATGTTTATTGTCTCAGCAGGTAGCTACACTTCAGACTTAATACTGAAAAACAAGAGAAAGCAGAGGCTGGTTTATGTTATTTGAAGCTTCCTGACTGATGTTCATGGCAGAAAAGAAGAAAGGATAAAAAAGGTAAAAGAAAAAATAATTGCACACGCATTAGGTTCTATCAAGCTTTAAATATCTCTGTTTAAAATGTGTCAACATAAGTTCTTCAGTGTTCACAAATACATTTGCAAGTGAGAACAGTGTAAGTAATTTCTTCTGTGGAAGGAAATGTGACCAATTTAACACACAAGAAACTCTGAGCTTTTGTGCAGGCTGCAAGTATTTCAGTAATATCCTTCAGTTTCTTATCAGTTCTCTAACCATACAAGTGGAAGGATTTGTGTGTTATAACTGACTGGAGTAATGAAATATTTGTTTATTCAATTTCAGACAGGATACTTATCTCTCCGAGGTTGCAAAGCAAAACATTATGCTAACATATTTCATATATGTAGGCAGCAGCGAGGCAGCCCCAGACAGTCTGCTCTCTTTTTGTCACACAGTGTTCCCAGTGCCCAATAACATTGTGATGGAGGGGCTGCTCTGTATCTGTGTAGCCATGTTTATTGCCATATGGTGGTTCCCAAATTACATTGCACTCCCAAGTGTTGGGATCAGCCAGAAGGCTCTGGCTGGCTCCCAGCATCGAGCCCTGCCTGACAGGGCTGGTGCCACTCCCCATGCAATATGCTTGGTGATAATGCATTTTCATCCAGCTACCTTTCCTGCCAGCTATTATTTTCTACAGTTACAGAAGGCCTTCTCTAGTGTACCTTTATTATTAATTTTTACATATCCCTAAAACACATCACCCACGCTTCTACTAATAATACCTTCCATGGAGTATAATACTAGCTAATTAATCCATTAACTAATTAATCCAAATCCTTGAAAAAGTTCATTTGAGGTGTCCCATTAGGAGTGTCAGTCATATTAGTTACTCTAACCCTATGACTCCCAGGCTTGTTGTTAGTATTCCTGGAAGAAGTAGCATATTTAAGTTTTTGAACATGAGTCTCACAATATTGAGGGGGCTGAACCAGGAAAATCTGCTAAGCTTGGACCAGAACTCCAAATGATGTATGTGTTTGTTGTGATTCTTAACCTCCTGACCTAAAATAAGCAATGAGCTGCACTACAGTTTTTCTGATAATTTCATAGATAATGTCATAATTTACTGAATCTTTTTTGACCTAAATAAATTCTGTATCTTTATCTAAATAGATGTAATCCAATTCTGAGGTGATCTAACAATTTTTATCAGCCAGCCGAACAGTCTCACTATGTCAATATGTTCATATTGCAGATTTTAGTGTGACATAACAGTATCTAAGCAAGCTCTAATAAATGATCTCATATACTAGAAAGTTGAAAGTTTCTTTATAGGCTAACCTGATTTCTTGGAAAATTAATGAGTTTACATTAATTCTTTGATATATAAAGTGTAGTGCAATCAGTGATGATGACATATCCTCTGTTATGGCACATATCTGTGTTCATAATAAACACTAAAGCTATGAGAGTAAGGAGTGTCTCAGTCTGTAAAAAGAATCACTAGCATTTTTGAATTATTGAATTGTACACAGAAAACCATAATTGCATCTCTTCATGTTCTATTATATCTTGTTATCCCATAGTGGATTAGCACTAATATAATTCACAAAGTGTTTCCAGAACTGAAACATACTAGAAAAGTCAGAAAGCTTATATTAGGTCTTGAATTCACAAGGGAATCTTAGTCTGCTATTATACCTAGCACTTCATAAGCTTTTGTTTCTTAAGACTAGAACTGCAAATCATTTTGTGAAACAGAAAGATGTTAAGATTTTATAGATGTTGAAAGTTATTTAATAGTGTTCATGAAATATCTTTATGTCTTAACTAGAGCTTTATGAATAACCAATTTTTAGCTGAACATAAAAGTCCAGACAAAAGCATGAGACAATCCTCTCTGTTCTCTGTAACATTAAAAATCTGAAAAAAACCCTGTCACTCTGAACAGGGGATTTTTGTTGGCTTATGTTAATTTTACTTTTTCTTAGAATTGTCTTTCTATTTAAAAAGATATAATTTGCAACATTTCTAGATGAATAACTATAAAAAATAGGAAAAATGTGAGGGAATGTAATGATTTTTCTTTGCAAAAAGGTTTTCTTATATTTTCAAGACTAAAAGTATTAGTCAAATACTATTTAAATTCACTAAAAATTTCTAAGTTCTTCCTGGAATACATCCCTGTTCACACAAAACATCCTCACAATTACATGTTGTTATAAAATGCTTATGATTACAACCAAATCCACTTATTTATTAAGTCCTATTCATGAAATTAAGCCCTTAGCTTCAGACAGGTTTTCACTAGATGAAATGCACATCTTCTTTTCAGTAGAATCAGTGAAAAACCATGAAAAGTCTTGTTTTGTCTGCAGTGATTTTTTTCAACAGTGATCTGTCACGGACATTACAAATCTGCTTTGTTTTTATTTTCTCTAGTTCTGTGCATCCTCTTAAAACTTACTTTGACACAAACACCTATTTCCATCCTTAGGATCCTTAATAATTTTCATTTGGTCCTAATCCATTACATGTAAGTGTTAGAGATAATGGGTATTTTTCAAAGAGATATTTAAAAGGAAGGCTCCTCACCAGCTATGATATGGAACAGCTCTGACCTTGAGGCAGACTGTTGGGAAAAAGAGCAGAGTCCTGGCTTCTCTGTGCTTGAGAGAGATGTTAGATTATATCTGAGTCTTTGTATGAATTTTTGCCATGCACATCACTGATCCTGGCCCTGACCTGATGACTTGAACTCCTGCCCTCACCCTGAGTTCATCTCACCACCATGGACTTGCCTGCCTCCCAGGTGCTGGCTAAACTGTCATGGGACTTGCTCTGCCCTCCTCATTCAGGCTGTGTTTCCTTTGCCAGCCAGATCCCTGCCCTGCTAGCCCTGCTATCCCTGCTATCCCTGCTATCCCTGCTATCCCTGCTATCCCTGCTATAGCTCCTGGTTCCACACCCTCCCTCTGTGACAGAGCACAGCCCCACTCCTGTCTCTCCCTGACAGTGGGTCTCACTTTACAAGGCCCTGCTTCTGTACTGTTGCTCTCTCTCAATTAACATGCCTGTATCAAAAGACATCTACTTTGCAGAAATAAGAAGTAATAAAAAAAATTACAAAGAAATTTCTGCTTAGGAGTGGAGCAGCAAAGAGAGCTCTAGACAGCAACTTTGGTGTGTTCAAATGGCTAACCCTCCTGTGGTCAAGATGTCCTTTGCAGAGGTGAGAGATGGTTGCTGTAAAGAGCCTATAGGTTGCAACCCTCACAGATACATGATGCCGAGGGGAATTGAAATACTGGCGGAAAATTACTTGGCCTAATGAAAACATCACTTGATTATCATTCATTCAGTAATATTATTTTCATTAAGTAAATGGAGATTTCAAGAGCTTTCATGCCTCAGTCTCTCAGAAAAGAACACTGAAAAGCTGACCCTCAGCATGAATGTGAGCTAATAAAAGCTTTCCCAAATTGGAGGTAGGCAGTGGTGCCTACCAAGGTGATGTTTGTCACTGCTTGAATCGACCTTTCTGTGAAGCTTGAAAACCAATTCACGTGTAATTGCAAAAGCTGCCTTTTGGTAATATCCTATTTTATTGACAAAAGGGGATGAGGTCAACTCATTTTCATAACAATCTGCTTGAAGAAATCCTTAAGCACTCTATCATTTATAGTTGTTTTGCAATACAGCCTATAAAAGTATTACTGAGCTTAAAATAGGCAATAAGAAGGGGGAAATGACAAGTTTTGTATTAGTTTTGCTGTGTTTTTTTTTTTTTTAATAACTGTTTTAAGAAGCTGCCTAAAAGCCTAACATTAATGAGCAAAAAAAAAAGGCAATTTTTTTCTCTGTTCATTAATCTACTCTAGCTTTGAAATATTGTTTCCTTTAAAATCAAATAGTTCTTCTTGAATCCTCTCACAAATGCAACAAATGGAAAAAGAAAAAAAATGTACAATGCAAAGGAAGGAAGTGGTTTTGAAAATCAGTCACATTTGAAAGCTTCCTTTTTTCTGTATCAATAGCTACAGACATCAGCAGTAGCTAGTGACAATAGGTGATAAGAGGTTGTCAAGAGACCTGGTTCTGGTTTTGGTTCACTACTTACAAATATGGTTTCAGTGAATTTATTCTTTTATCTGATTTTGGATTACCCTAGTTCGAGTCATAGTTTTTACTGATTAGTTAATACTCATGAATGGATAATTTTCTTGGACAAATTGCTGCTTATCAATTGTTCCTAAACTGTTCACTACAAGTTATTTGTAATTTTCTCCCTCAGTTTCATGGATGGCTACCTATGTCAGATAACAATGTTTTTGGTCCTTGTTGGGATGAAACAAGCTTTCTGAAATAATGTGCCTGAAAACAAAACCCAACAGTTTTGATTCTTGTTGTTGAGGCTGGTTAACAGTAGATTTTTCTTTGAGCATAGGGAATGACAGATAAAGGTAATATAAAGACATAGGATACTTTACTTTTATTTGAAATATTTTGGTGACTTCTCTTAGCTGAATACAGGACATCCTTTTTTATGGGTCCCATACTTAGAAAACATCTGATGAGATTCATAAATGGATTTATCGGTGGCTGTATAATAATTAAATATATTTTCTTTTGTCATATTAAAATTCACAGCAAGAATATTTCTAATACAAAAGCTGAACTAGATGTGTGTTTTTCTTCACCTGCTTTATTCTGTAGCTGAATAGAAGCACCATACTATTTAGGAAGCTGCTATGCCATTTCTCCCTCTTATAAACAGTAGATGAATTTTGTACAGCAGCAGAAGGAGGGCATGGATTGAATATTCTGCTCTTTGCTCAGTGCCATGCTGTCACCAGTTATTCTCTATTTTTAGCAGCATAAATGTGTACAGTGGCCTTTGTCTCTTATCAAATGTGTTAGTGCCAGGTCTCTTCTTTAGGCTTTTAGAGAAGATCCCACTGCTCTGTTAAGTATTCCAAGTTAAATACAACCAAAAGGTCACTTATTCTTCCTGTACTTATTTGTGTTCAGGCAATCAGCAGAACTACCAGATGCATCATTGGTCCGTAGGGCCTTGCAGGACATTGGGTCCTCTTGAAATCTTATGGTGGAATCACTTCAATCCATAATTTGTGTCTTCCACAACTGCTGCTCATTGTTTACTTTGTCCTCCTTTTCTTGGATAGGAGCCTTTCCTTTTCCTTTTCCTGTCCTCTCCTCAGTTTTTGAAAGCACAGTACCTATTTTCATATACCTTGAAGATTTGTGCCTGCATAAAACTTCTCTACATTTTTGAGTTTTGAATTTTGGATAAAATCTTACCCTGTTCAGTGCTTCCAAGAACAAGCCCAGGAACTACAAGCAAAATCAACTGTCAAAGTGTTATTTGCAAACATGATTTGTGGGTTTTCTTTTGCTGCATGCATGTCCCTGGTCCAGCGTAACTTCCTCAATAAACGGGTCATGAGGACTCCTGGGAGAGTGCTGCAGAAAAGGAAACTGGCTCTGTTCCACAGTTGAAAAGTGCTTTATTCCTGCTGAGGATCTAGGCATCTATTTTTAATTGCCAGTTTTGTGATTACTCCTTCAATAATGCTGCTACTAAAGAGAGTTATTTCATTAAAAAAGTGTTAGCCAATGCAGCTATTTAAAAAATAACTGACACCCCCAAAATGTTTGTTTAAATTAATTATAAAGGGCAAAACTCAGAAAACAAGTAAATATTAATAAAAGATGGCAGTCTTGAAAAGGGCAAAAGGGAAATGAATACATGTATGTACTATTGTATAGGGAGAAGCACTTTAAATAGAACTGTGTGCAGAGTCAGACACAACAGAATATCCATTCTTGCAAATTGTTCTTAGTAAATCTATCTAATCTATTTATTTATCCTCAGATCATGCACATTTAGATCTAAGTTCTGCCAGCTGAGTTAATAATTCTTATCTGAAAGTAATTATGTTGGTCCATAAGTTTTCACCACTGTGTTGTTCCACATCGTATCAAACTGCGTGACATCTCATCACATTAGCATAAAATGCATTGTGGTGGTGCACAGCATGGTGCAGTGGCAGACTAGAAATGATGCAGCATTCCTAGTGGTAGGCAACGAGGAAGTGTCACTGGTATTTAGAAACTTGAGCCTACTGCAGTTTGATTACTCGCTAGAGGATTTGGGTTTTCTTCTTTCCTTTATATTTGAAGAGCTTGAACTGGATATTAACTTTTATGACCCAGATTTGGTGCTCAGGAGAAGCACTGTTAGAACCCTAAAATATTTCAAACCTACCTTTTAGTTACAAAAATGTGTCAGTTGTGAATTTATTGACCATCTGTCAGACTTCACTCACTATGAGCTAGCTGTCATTGTTTGTTATTTGATGCACTTCTATAATGACTCACTGCAGGGAGCTACCAGTATCTCCATCACAGCAATTAATGAGGTCACTGTCTATCTGCAAACATCTCAGCCTATAATTATTTTTAGTTGCTATTAGCTAGTGTGCCAGATCAGATGAAAGTAATGTGTCTATAAATAATATTTGTCCCTATTAATAATATTTACCTGTTGTGGAGATATTTGTTTGATTGTTTCTATTGGTATTTTTCTTTAATTTTAAATGAGACGTCTCTTTATATGAGATGTCTCTTATATGAGCAGTAAAAACAACTGCCACAACCAAGATCCAGTCTTCTGTTATATTTCTCTGTCTCAAAATATCTACTATATTTCATATGCATATTTGGTATGAATATTTCTTTTGTGCTTATGGTATTTTTGTAGATAAATATAAGCTTGAAATTCTTTTGTAATTACTACTGCTACTCTTGTGGTTTTAAGATAGTGGTCCCAGCCACAATTCAGAACGGCAAGAGAGCACAGGTGGTAGGTTTACCTGTCTTGGAAAATACTATGAAAGTTCCTAATATTGTTTTGAGAACAGTAGTTCCCCATGAATATTTTCACTCCATTGTGCATTGGATTTACTAGTGCAGAAGAAGACATAATTCCCATCTTGAGGAGTTTAAAATCAAGAGGCAAACTTTATTGTGTATGGGGCCAAAAAGGAGGATAAAATGTCTCAGCAGAGTTGAAGAAGAAGGATTTTCCTGTCATTCAAGTATGATACTAAGAGGAACTTTCTTCAGGGTTTATCTCCAGCAAATTATTTCAGACTGTGCAAAATGTCCCTTCTGAACTGATAGATTTATTTTGGGTCCCTTTTTGTGGAAGCTAAGACAAAAATGTCCAGATTCAGGAAGAAAAAACAACAGTATAGATTCCTGGGTTTTTCCCTACCCAGTGCACTTTTCCTATGGTGACACAGCAAAGAGGGGACTTATCCAACACACAGGAACTGTCAGGTTCAAATCCTTTCTATTCCACAGTGATTTAATACAACCTTACAGAAGCAGAATGACAAAAAGGATTTGTAAGATGTATCAGACCATCTTTTTTTGTCATGATAGATTTGTGTAAACTATTGGAAAAATTTGAGTAAAACTGCAAATAATTTTGACTGACTTAATTTCCCCACTTGTTGGGCTCACACAAAATTTGCCAATTTAAACTTTTAGTTGGATCATTGAGCCTCTATTCAGTATTCAGAAAATAATTTCTGAGGATAAATGTGGCAAAATTGTGACATAGTAAAATACTACAATGATGTAGATGATGTACATAAAAGGAGGGAATAATAATCTTGTAGATAACATGCAGCAATATTTTAATGTTTTGTGTCAAGTTGACAGTTTTTTTCAGTTTTTTTCATGAATAATCTGATTACTCAATAGTCAGTGGAAAATGCTACCAAACAAAAGTAAATATATGCAAAATATATTTTTATCACATTATTTTTTTTCCATCTTGAAAATAAAATTTCTCTTCAACTCTTTCCTTTTACGATGATTATTATCTTCTGCTCTAATTTATTCTTTTTACCAGATTACCTTGCTGTACCTGTTATTCATTATTAAACTAATTGGCTTTTCTATTTAGATATGATAATCAAATTCCTTTCTTTTCTGAAGCCAAATCACAGGTCCACACTAAAACCCAGACCATTTTACTGAGGTTATAATTTCTTTTCTCACCACCAGTTCTGTTAATTTCCCCTTTCTGCAGTGAAAAGCCTTCACTGCACTGAATAAACTGTTTGTCCAAGGAGCCCAGAAAAGCCAGGAGGGAAATCCCTGGTAAGATACAGGATACAGCAAGATTTCTGGGCAGAACTGAAAACAGGAGCAGAGGTGCTTGTCTATGGACAATGCAAAGAGAAAGATGGTGAAAGCTGGGCAAACAGCACCCCTCCCATGGAATGTGGTAGGAGCTTAGGGACAGAAAAAGGGTTAGGGGCAGGAGAGCAGCAGAAATCTTCAGGGCTTAATCAGAAGAAAAGGAGAGAAACCTAAGACAACAGTCTTATGCGCTGATTACTCAGTGCTGAAGAACCAAGACTAGAGACCCCAAAAGATTTGGCAAAATATTTCAAGTGACAAGAAAGGGAGGGCGTACTGGCAGCTAGCAAACCTGATAGAGGAGGAGATGATGATTGTGGAAAGCATCTGAGGAAGCCTTGCTCAAAGATCTCCAGAGAAAGGCCAGGGGAGTTAGTTTAGTTTTCAAAGATTGACTATATTGTCTGTGTAACCTTGCTCCTGGGACTTCTAAAATCTGATTTATCATTTGACCAGAAGTTTTTATGGTAATATTAGGGTACTTTTTGTACTGCTAGAGGAAATTCTCCATATAGAAGTCATTCTAAGGTTGCAAAGAGCAGTTTATTTTCAGGATTCACTATTTTTAGGCAAGTACAGTACTTCTTGGTGGCTTCCACATCTTGATGGGAAGACTAGTTAAGATTTTCCTTTCTTCCTTAGCTTTTGAGATGTAACTTTAGAAAACGGAAGGGAGACATAAATTGCTTTTTCCTCAAAAAGGAAAATAAAGGAGAAAACCCATTGGAGATAATGTGTTCTCTTCCTCTTCTTTCTCTGAAAGACTACTTTGGGAGATATGGATGAATAACTTCCAGAGGAAAAGTTAAAAAGGAAAAAAGTTAAAATGGACAAATTGAATGTACATATTTAATTGCTCAGTTGGGTAGAGCTGACAAGTTGAATGGATATTGGTGCTTCACGATTATAATTCATATGGGTAAACTAGGCAGGATATAATCTTGCAGTTCCTTTTGATGGCTTGGGTGATGCTTCAAAGTACAATGCAATGCAGCACACCTTGTTCAGTGAATGTTTAACTCTCTTTAACATATAATTTTGGGAGAGTGAGCAAACCTGGTTTCCAGATGATTTGAAGGTAGCCCCAGCTTATTTTGAAAAACCTAGTCAGGGAAAGGCGTGCTTAAGAAAAGCCTTAAGAAAATCCTATTAACTGTGAGGGTGGCAGCACATTTCACTCCACATTTTTGTACTTAGAAAATCTCCAAACAGTTCTAGTAGATTGTACATTCACACTTAGCTAAAATAATTTTAGAAGGTAGAACACATAATACTGAATCAGTCAAACACAAAGGCACATTCGAATCTCAAATGCTATTCCTTTTCTTAATTCTTTTTATTTAACAGTATATTTGCTAGTTAAATACCATTTATTTAGATTCCTAATACCACAGAATTAGTATTTTTTGTTGAAAAGAATAAACTTGTTTCATCAAAAGCTTTACTGTGTAGAGCTGTAGGAAAATTGTACAATCTTTTTCTCACATTAGCTATTTTTATTTTTCTTTCAGTTTGGTATTGTTTTCCACCACACAGCTTTGTCTCCTGCAGATTGTCAGGATTCTTTATTTGTTGGAAACTTTTCAAGCATAAGGGTTATTCTTTTACTAGCAGCTCTAAAAATATATCCCCAGAAGATATGACTTGTATGATGATAACCTAGGCTGCAAGAAGGGACACAACTGAATAACAGAATGCTAAATAAATAAAACTGACTTTTCTTTCATCTGCACAATTCAGCTGGGAGTACTTCCTTTATATCAGTTGTTGAATTTGGATGGATCCAGTCATTTATTATGACAGGTTGCAATTAGTCAGCATGCTGCTTATGTTTACTTGAGATTCTGCTTGCTGGAATACTGAAAATGTTTGAACAAAAGAAAGCCATAGGACCTTTGACTAACTAACATAACCTTTGACTAACTGGCTGGAGATATTAGTTGGTTCATGTTTACATGAACAATGGGTTTCAGGAAAAATGCTGTAAAACACAGCTTTGCTCTGAGTACCGTCCCTTTCATTGCTTTATTTATGTAATTTGTTGAAATTTAATTTTATGATATTAGATTATTTGGGGTGGGATTTTTAAAAAATTATTTTGTAGCTTGCAATTTCTAGCACAAGGGGAGCCTGAAATAGAAACTTGTATCTATCTCTACTATTACACAAATAACAACAACATTTTACAGCCTTTTGTCTCTGAGGCATTAAGACTGGAAATTGAGCTGCATTAATGACTAATTAGTGTTTTCGGCATCTTCCCTGTGCATGACTCAAGAAAAAGGTAATTTTCTTGACTTTTAAAAATGTATCCCCCCAAATATGTGTATTTTCTTCAATTGAATATCTTTACATTCTTAATGGGAAAATGTAAAATTTTATTTTAAAATTTGAGAACAGATCACATTTAGCTTGAGAAATTTCCAGCAATGGGAAGTTGTGATTTCTTTTCTCTGTATTGTGGAAAATCTGCTGTTATGACAAATGATTTTAATGTAAAGCATATAATGAAGAAAAGAGGGATAAAAATTTTATATTACATTGTCCATAGATGGAAATGGGAGATATCTTCCTGAGGGCTTGCTATCACTCTTCCTGAAATAAATAGATGTGATAGTTAAAATTATTTTTAAAAAATATTCAGTGGTCCATCAAATACCAGTGGTCAAACTCTCCTCAGTTTCAGTGGATAGATTCTAACAAACTTCATTATAAATGTGAACCTCTGCTTTTTATTTTTTTTTATTATATAATTTTTATTTTTTCCTGAGTTCCACAGGTTCTTCTTTTCTTGCTCTGGGGAGAACATCAATTATTAGAGTTTAAATTAATAACATAATTCTGATATGTCTATCTGTAACATGGCTCCAAGAAGAATGTGAGATAATACATATGGTACAGCTCTCATCCTGTTGATCATCTCACTTAGTATAGATCCTGGTTACATCCAGTTTGAACTGCCTAATGCTGAGCAGGAAGATGAACATGAAGTTTTCACCTACTACATTGTTCCATCTACTAGGCTATAAAAATAATGTAGATACAATTTGACCTTTCCCTCTAAATAACATGGGCAACATTTCATTAGCTATTTCTCCAAATATTTGTGTATTATAGGAATACAGATTGGGTTTGTCCTCTATTAGGAATGAAGCATTTATAATGGGACTGAAGGGCAGAAAGAGGCAGTTCTGAAATGAGCAGAAGCAAAACCATGAGTTCAGACAGCTGTTCTTCAAACTGAAATACATTTAATTTAATATTCTGCAGTAGCAGAATAGGGGTGTTGAACTGAAGTCTTATCCTTGCCACAGTCTTGCTTATGTTCCACCTTGTGATATTCTCTCTCCTCTTTTTCTCTGCTCCCAAATCCATTGAGATAATAGTGATTTACTGCTGCTCTGACTCATAAAGATGCACTAAGAGTCTAATCCAGGAAGTCGGTAGGATTTTTGCCACAATGAATCAGTATAACCTATGTTGCATAAAATGAGCAGATATAAAGTGCATTTCAGGACATGATATGGCCTTGTACTGTCTCCTGTGATGGTGCATGGAATTCCTCTGAAGAAAGCAGCTATAGTCTTGTTTTTACATTATGAGGAAGAAACATTCCACTTGGAAACTGTAATTTCTCCTTCTATTTCTACTGTTGATCCTCCATATCTACTGGTCTCTGTGAGGTCAGCAAAAGCCACATCGTTGCCAGAGTTATTCTTTTTGAACCATACGAACTAAGCCTGTGCATCTGTCTGCCTCTTGAATGTCTGTCTTTGACAACCACCAAACCCCACACAGCTTGCAGAGTTTTAGATTGCTCATTTCTCAGGTGTATCATTCTATGCAAACTGCACCCCAAAAGCCATAAGGAAAGGAAAAAGGAAGAGGCAATTCAATACAATATAAGGATAGATAATCAGTCAGAACTTGCAAAATCAGGAGCAGATGTAGCCCAATTAAACTCAACAGTTTCACAGGTGTTCATAGGAATGACTTTAACATAAAACACATTTCTCTTCAGTGCTCCTTAATTTTTTTTCCAAGTGCTCTTTAAATTTTATATACTTTACCAAACTAAACTAGAAAATGTATACGGAAAAGGCAATTGGAGTTTAGTCGGATATAATTGACTTAAAATTCAACATGCTGTTTGATTTTGGAATCATGGTGAGCCATATTTATTGAGGGGATGAGGGTTAAGTGATATCACACAATAATTTGGTTATGAACTCCTAGCAAAAGGCATCCAAATTAAAATTGGTATACACAAGATCAGAAGGTTGCTGGAAAATGCTGGAACTCTGGCCCTAATTGGCTTCAACATGTATAATTCTTTCTCAGCAGCATGTGCTGGAATTTGTCATTGTCTCACTACCTGAACATTGTGCTATCAGCCAGAAACACAGCATATATGCCATTCATTCTTTTCAAGCTGGTGCTTTCCTGACTACAGTTTTAGGAGTTTATTGAAGGGAATGGGTAGAGTGATAATGCACACATTTTTCATGCATATCTGTTGTTATGGTATTAGCATTAATCCTCTGACTTCCTATCATATTATACAATAAAAAGGCTTTCTGCTCAGGTGCCTGGAAGACAGAATTTCCACACCTGGAAGACAGAATCCATCGAGTTTTTGTATTTTATATAATATTGTGATTAATTTCTTTTTCCTGGAAATTATATAACAGATATTCTTGTGCTGCATCGCTCCTTAGATGATGTGCATTTTCTTGGTAAGTTAGACCCTACTAAAGTCTTTCCTTGAATTCAGGGGGAGCTGCACCAGCAAGTTCAAAGAACAGACTGGAAAGTATGCACAATATTGCCATCTTGAACTGCCTTTACAAGGCAAACTTTACATTATTTGGCTTTATTTAACATGCTCTTCAGTGCCGTATATTTTTTCTTTTACAGGTGTACAATTTGCTTCTTAAGCAAATGAGTTCTACTGTAAGAATTTGTCAAAATCTTCAGGAGAGTTTGGTGGCTTGACATGGCTAGCAGCCAGACACCTGCCCAGTTGCCTTCTCGCTCCTCTTCTTCAATAAGGCAGGGGAGAAAATAGGATGAAAGAGCTTATCCTATTTTCTTCATGACAGAGGGGTGGTGTGGGCTTCTCCATGGGCTGCAAGTGGATCTCTGCTCACCCATGGACCTCCATGGGCTGCAGAGGGACATCTGTTTCACCAAGATCTGCATCACTGGCTGCAGAGGAATCTCTGCTCCCGTGTCTGGAACACCTTCTCCTTCTTTTTCACCAGCCTGGGTGTCTGCAGGGCTGAAGCTTTCACATATTCTCGTTTCAAAGAATCACAGGATCAATTAGGTTGGAAAAGACCTCCAAGGTCACCAAGTCCAACCTATGACCCAACACCACCCTGTCAACTAGACCATGGCACCATCTACCATGTTAAGTCTTTTTCTAAACACCTCCAGGGACTCCACCACTTCCCTGAGCAGCCCATTCCAATGTCTAATCACCCTTTCTGTGAAAAAATTCCTTACACTGTCCAACCTAAACCTCCCTTGCATAGCTTAAAACTCTGTCTATTTGTCCTGTGGCTTGTTGCCTGGGAAAAGACACCAACCCTCACCATGCTACAACTTCCTTTCAGGTCCCTGAGCATCCTTCTCTCCAGGACCCAAATGTGGGTGTCTTAGCTTTTGAGAGAAATTTTTCCATAAAAGACTCCTGAGAAATGCTAATAATGGTACTTAAGGAGAACAATAGAAGTGGCCAAGCCCGAGAGGCATGAGGGTGCAGCACCTCTCCGTCTGGGGGTTTCTCGAGAAGGGGCGGAGAGACTGCGAGGGGTGGAGCTGGTAGGAGCTGGGGCAGGGGCAGCTGCAGTCCTGCTCTCTGGCTCTCGGCTTCCAGAGCCCTGCCTCCTCTCGCTGCTGCTGCTCTCGGTTTTCAGAGGAGGACACGTGTAGCTGCCGCCGGGGGAAGGGAACTCGCTGGTACCACCGCGGTCCAGCCCGGCCTGTTTCTCCTGCTGCGGCCGCTGAGCTTGGTGCCCTGTTGATACCTCGCTGGGAGAGGAGCTCTTCTCACCTGGGCACCCCGAGATCCTGAGCCCGCCTCTCCCGGCCCAAACCAGCCCCTCGCGGCCCCCACTGCCACCTCGGCCTCAGCCCCTGCCTCTTCTTTGGCACCGCTCCGAGTNGCTGCAGAGGGACATCTGTTTCACCAAGATCTGCATCACTGGCTGCAGAGGAATCTCTGCTCCCGTGTCTGGAACACCTTCTCCTTCTTTTTCACCAGCCTGGGTGTCTGCAGGGCTGAAGCTTTCACATATTCTCGTTTCAAAGAATCACAGGATCAATTAGGTTGGAAAAGACCTCCAAGGTCACCAAGTCCAACCTATGACCCAACACCACCCTGTCAACTAGACCATGGCACCATCTACCATGTTAAGTCTTTTTCTAAACACCTCCAGGGACTCCACCACTTCCCTGAGCAGCCCATTCCAATGTCTAATCACCCTTTCTGTGAAAAAATTCCTTACACTGTCCAACCTAAACCTCCCTTGCATAGCTTAAAACTCTGTCTATTTGTCCTGTGGCTTGTTGCCTGGGAAAAGACACCAACCCTCACCATGCTACAACTTCCTTTCAGGTCCCTGAGCATCCTTCTCTCCAGGACCCAAATGTGGGTGTCTTAGCTTTTGAGAGAAATTTTTCCATAAAAGACTCCTGAGAAATGCTAATAATGGTACTTAAGGAGAACAATAGAAGTGGCCAAGCCCGAGAGGCATGAGGGTGCAGCACCTCTCCGTCTGGGGGTTTCTCGAGAAGGGGCGGAGAGACTGCGAGGGGTGGAGCTGGTAGGAGCTGGGGCAGGGGCAGCTGCAGTCCTGCTCTCTGGCTCTCGGCTTCCAGAGCCCTGCCTCCTCTCGCTGCTGCTGCTCTCGGTTTTCAGAGGAGGACACGTGTAGCTGCCGCCGGGGGAAGGGAACTCGCTGGTACCACCGCGGTCCAGCCCGGCCTGTTTCTCCTGCTGCGGCCGCTGAGCTTGGTGCCCTGTTGATACCTCGCTGGGAGAGGAGCTCTTCTCACCTGGGCACCCCGAGATCCTGAGCCCGCCTCTCCCGGCCCAAACCAGCCCCTCGCGGCCCCCACTGCCACCTCGGCCTCAGCCCCTGCCTCTTCTTTGGCACCGCTCCGAGTTCCAGCTGCACCAGCCCCGCACCCCCACCCTGCTGGCTGAGGTGTCCCGGATTCCCAGCCACAGCCATGGAACTTCCAGCACATCTCAGCCACCACCCCGGGATCGCTGCGGTCGAGCCGCCATTGTCGTCTGCTCCGCGAGCTGCCCCACAGCGCCCCCTGCAGCCGCGGGGGAACCATCGCACCTGCCCTGCCCAGCGGAGCCACAGCGCCCCTGCCGGCTGTGACTGGAACTGCACCGAGGGGAAGGTGCCCACAGCTGAGAGAAGGCTCTCAGTGGGTTCTCTGGTTCTGGTTTGTTGTTACTGTTATAGTTGTTGCCTGTTTTCACCTCATATAAATACTTAGTAAAGATCTTCCCTATCTTTGCCTGAGAGCCCCTTAATTTCAAAATACTACTAATTCGGAGGGAAGAGGGTTTATATTTCTCATCCCAAAGGAGGCTCCTGCCTTTCTTGGTAAACACCTGTCCAAACTGCAACAATGGGTCAATTTGAGACAGTTGGAACCAGCTGTGCCCAACATGGGGCAGCCCAAACTGAGCTCCTCACAGTGGTTCTTGCAGCTCTCCCCACCCCTGCAGTATTCACATCCTCTGTGACACCCATTATTGTATCCCTCATTAACATTTATATTCCTCTCAATTAATCCATCTTCCAAGATGAAAAAACCTATTTACCTTATTTTGGCCCAAAAAGACAAAGGATGATATGGATCATCTTTGTGTCCTTTCACTGTGTTTCCCAGGACCCTGTCTTTGCAGTGGGAGCTCAGCAGTGTACGTGGAGAGGGTGGCTGAATGGGGGCTGAGGCTGGTACGTTCTCCAAACGACATTCAAGGCACCAAACTTTCCCATAGAAAGAAGATAAAGTTTCTAGCTTTTTGCTTTGTTCTTTCCTGTGGGCAACCTTCATTCCTGGGTGTTCTTAGGGTTGGTGCTCTCACATATTCTCCCTTCACAGAATCATGGAATCAATTAGCTTGGAAAAGACCTCTGAGATCATTGAGTTCAACCTATAAAGAATTGGACTGAATACAGAGGTGAGAGTTCCACTCTCTGTTTTTGCAAGGTAAAAATATTACTTGACATCTCCAAGTTAGTTTTCACCACCTGTAGTAAAATAAACTGTAACTTAAATACTTAATATTTAAGGATACTGTACTTAATAATATTTGTTACTTGAACAATGATTAAAATTTGAAGTTTATGGAGTAATATATATTTTCATATGTATGTTATCACTCTCTGCTTTGAGAAGTTCATGACAGCTGACTTTAAGATTTAACATTTAATATTTAAACATTTCTGAACGACAGGTGGTTTTTTAAAAAAGTTAAAAGCTATTTAACAGCATGAAACAACTTTGAGTTTCTTATACTTTTTGAAATGTAAAGTAAAACAATTACTCAGTTAAGGAATTAAATTATTTAAGTAGGAAGTCGAATTTGTTACTCTTTCAAGTAATTTTTTAAAATTAATAAAACATTACTTAAGTAAATTTAGTGCTTATATCTCAAATACAATGTAATAAATTTCACATAAATGAATAAGTCATTATTTAATTTAAGTGTTAATGCTAAATCTTTTGAGAATGAGATCATTTTTGCCCTGAGAGTTTGTGGCTCCTTGTGCAGGAGATATTGAGTGTTGGATGAAACCAGTCTTAACAGCTGGCTTCCTGAAGTAGTCTGGGTGACAAGAGAGCAGGGGCTGGTACTATTAATACCTGTAGGGCTTAGTGAAGAAGGAAGAGTTGATGGAACTGATGGAGCTCATCAGTCTGCTTCACTGTGCTTCCTATTTTAGGCACAGCACCGTCCTTGCTGGAGTTACACATCTTGCAGAATTTTCTGTGGGCTAAGTTGTTTGAAATGAGTTCTGTTAGAACTATGGTCACACTGCAGCATAGAAACACAGGAAACACACTGCAGAACACATCAGGAAACCATTATGCTGTTTGACAGGCCTCTGCAATCTATCCACATCCCAGCTGAAAATTTGGCAGATCCCAGAAACCTACCCTTGGGCCAACCTGGGAAGACATAGGTGAGATTCCAGAACTGAAAATGGACATGTGTCTGAGATTAGTAGCCTCTCTAGTGTGAGCTGCCTGATGCAAGCCTGGAGAGGTCTGCAAGCCCAAAGAGTATTGTGATACATCATGAACTCCAAGGCAGAATTTTGACTACCTGATTTTTAAAAAATTCCCTTTCATGCTGCTTTTGATACATCGACTTCCACTTCCAAGTGGATGATTTTCCAAATTGCTTTTCTACTCCATTGTCCCTCTGTGTTCTTATCCCCTGAAGTACTGTCTCGATGCATGGTTACAAATACTTTGTGCTTTCCTCCTACGCTATATCTCTAGATGTTTCCACTGGAAGCCTCAGCTTGAGCTGTCAATCTTGGCTCTTCAGCTGTTTCAGAGCAGACAAGGAGTCTAATCATGATAGGATTTTTTAAATTCAAAGGCTTCTGTACATGGAAACTGAAGAACAACTACCTTAATTCTAAATACTCTTAATCAAAGCACTGCAATTAATGTAAAAACCTTTCTTTTTTCTATTTTTTTCCTAGTGCCCAATATGTAGTCAGTTAATAGCTGAGTTTTACAAGAGATGTTTAAATTATATTTAATACAGTAGGTTTTTAAATTACATTAATAAATACCATTTAGTAGGATATCATGTGCTAATAATTTCTATGAAAAGCAATTGAGAATATAAAAAAATTGGTAATTAAACTCAACTTAAATTCATTCTGTCTGCTGACATACAAACTGCCTATCACAAACCTTAGGCACCTCTACTCTGGTTTTGTGTTCCTGTCTACGTTTAATTACATAAATGATTGCATTTTATTTCACCTTTCAAAACTCCGTATGTAACAAGGCTACAGTGTATTATGCATGACAAGTGATACAGAGTTTTCATCTAATCCAACAATACTCGTTCATAATTACTTTTTAATCGTGTAAGTGACTTAATAGCATTATATGACAGTAACTTTATATCTTCCTGCTGAAAAATACATTATGGGTAACAAACTATTCAAGTGAGTGAGAATTTAAGGTGCTCTTGACTCTTACTTCTCCTAGGGCTCGGAGTTTTGCAATTCTGGTAAAGGAGTAGTGTCAAAGCTCATCAGTTCCTTGGAGACAGAAAGCCAGAAGGAAATTAAATTATTAATCTGTGACTAGTACACGAGGTCTAACAAAAGCCTTCAGCTGTGCTGCTTGCTCATTTCCATCTAAGTGAGCCAAGTCATGACTGATTCTCACCTTCAGGTGGTTAATCGACAGTTTGGTGAGCTAGCCAGCAGTCTTTCCTTTATACAGATTTTTTATTAGGACTGGGCAGTCCACCAAATCTGGAATATTTACTAAAGCTCTTTTATTTTACCTTTCACCACCAAAGTAGTCACATTTCCATTGGAATTTTTAACTTCAGGGCTTCTTTGGAGACCTCAGACCACAAAAGATCCCTTGCTGCGGGCCAGTGTTGCTGTGCGGTGTGCCTTACAATATAGAAGCTGCACAACTTGGGGAGCTATGGCTTGACACATATCTTTGTGCTGTTATTTTCAAGCTCCTTTGATTAGGAACCTTTCCTGACTTTTATGGACTCCTAAGTGCATAAGGAGGTCTTCCTCCAGACCTCAGGAGGAGTTTTATTATTATACTAGGGAAATGGAATAACTATTTCATCTTACAACCCAAATTTTTTACAGAAATATGATATATTTCCTTGAAAGTGTTTAATAGTTTTTTATCTGTGCAAGATGATGATGTTTCTAATTAACCTTTGAAATCAAGAAATCCTCTTCCTAATTTTTCAATTTCATCCAGCAAAAATGTATGGAAATTTTATTATTGATGATCACAGAGTTGGAGCATCTCTTCTGTGAAGACAGGCTGGGTGAATTGGGGTTGTTCAGCCTGGAGAAGAGAAAGCTCCCAGGAGACCTTGCAGCACCCTCCAGTACCTAAAGAGGCTACAAGAGAGCAGGGTAGGGACTTTTGACAAGGGCACATAGTGCTAAGACAAGGGGGAATGGCTTTAAAGTGAAAGAGAGTGGGTTTAGATTAGAAATTAGGAAGAAATTCTTTACTGTGAGAGTGATGAGGCATTGGAACAGGTTCCCTAGAGAAGCTGTGTATGCCCCATCCCTGTGTTCAAGGCCAGGAATGTGGCTTTGAGTAACGTGGTATAGTAGAGGGTGTCCCTGACTGCCAGAAGTAGATGATCTTTAAAATTCCTTCCAACACAATCCATTCTATGATTCTACAGAGGTCTTCATCAAGAAATGTGCATTTCTTGAATTACTTGATTGAAAATTCAACAATTCGTGTAAACACATTCTGATTTTTGAATTTCATTATGGTGTCAAAGTGCTTCATTTCAATTAAATTAAGAATTATATTTCAAAGAGACAAATAATTGTTTTTTCTAAAACTGACTTTATTTTGACTTTTTTTTCTGGCTATGTAATATATCAATAAATCCCACCTTGAGAACATTATAAATTATGCCTAGGGAAAAGACACCAAAAAATAAACACTTCTGAGTTTGCAACATCTAGTGCCAGTGACTGGTTTTACATTGAATTTTCTGAAGTAGAAGAACTGAGAAGAGTACCAAAAAGGTGAGCAGCTATGGGCTGATAATAAAACAGTGCAATATTGCTGGAAATTCCTGTAGAGCTTGTGGACAAAAGGAGTCACTTTGAAGGTCAATTTTTGGGCAAGGAATGATGTCAGCTTATATTTTTTCATAGTGCAGAGACTTTACCTAAAGAGAATTAAAGATAGAATTGAAATGAAAGTTAAAAAAAAAATATATATATATTTGACCCACTTACTCCCAAGATATTTCAATGTTTTGTCCTCATTTGGGCTATGACTTTATTTCGGATCTCAAGAATTTTTACGGAATGTAAATTCCATTTTTGAAAAGGAAGTTCTTATTTCTTGCTGCTTTTCCCAGTCTGCTGTGTCTTAGGTCTCTGACATGAATGTCCTTTAAATCAGCAGAACTTATTGTGGCCAAACACTCACTGTTTTACCATAATTGTATAGCAATCCCTTGGACAAGTGATTCTGCAAATATATATAGATATAGACAAAGTTATACACATAGCATTTTTCTACTGTCTTACTCCCTGAATATGAAAAAAAAGTATGATATCAGAATGCTCAACACTCCTTCCCTGAAAACAGCTACTTAATTTCTTAATTTTCAGGCAGATGAAGCTTTGGGAAGAAATCCTACCTAGCAGAGACAAAATCATGGATCCTCTTCCACCTTACTGGGAATTCTAATAAATACTCATTATCTTATGGGGTAAAAGGAAACATTAAATAATAGCGTGGGTTAATATTATTGATAAGACTGAGTCTGGATGGAAAACAGCCAGAAGAAAATGGAAGAACATATGAAGGAAAAATCAGGAATAGAGAACAGAATGGACAGACATGAAGTGGAAATAATCTTACCATGAGTTGCCATGAATAATTACACTTCTTCTACAGTCATAGAACGATATAATGGCTTGGATTGGAAGAGAACTTGAAGACCATCAATTTCCCTCCCTCCAACCTGATAGCAACATCTAGGGCCAGAATAAAAGATTGACTACATTTTTCTAGTCACCAGCTGAACAGTACATTTTATTCAATCTCATTGTTGGCTCAGGAAATGAAGGAAGTAGGTTAGTATCAAACATGTGAAGGGGGATTTGGAGAGTGGAATTCTTTCATAGTTTAGAGACGCTACCTCTAAGTTAAGTCCTAAAGCAGCTTCTTTCTTGGATAGTAATTTGTCTTAAATCTGTGCTCTCAGAAAGCCATTTCCATGTGGAAAGCATTGTTAACCTTTGTAATACAAGACATAAGAGCTACTAAAACTGGAGGTATAATGATTATTTTTGCAGTGACTTATGCAATCAAGGTTAGCACAGTCTTAGGAGAAGTCACAGATCCCATGGTTTCACTTTTGTTAAGTGAGTGTTTATTTTTGTCCCTGTGAAAAGTTACCGTGGACACATTTGTCATGACATTTTGTCCTTTTTTCCATGTAAGGATTTTCTCTACTGTTCTTTGCCACCATGAGAAGTCTACAAGCTTAGCTGTATGAGACACATTAAATCATCTCTTTTTTTGGTACCACTTAGTGAGATTCTTTCCAGAATGAATGGAATATCTTTCTGGCTTTATTTTCTTTACCTTTTGTTCCTGGGTTTAGGATGATGTGCTTACTCAAAAACACTCACGTTCTGCTGTCAATTCTTTTGAGTCCAATGTCTGAGGCACAAAAGTTGCCCATTTCCAAGGCTTGGAAGATACTTGAGGTTAGCACCTTGAAGAATGCATCTTTTTTAGGGATAATCTGTATTCCACTACTAAGATAAATTTCCAATTTATTTTTAGCACACTAATTTTGCAGCTACCAATTCCTTCTTTGGATAAACAAGAGATTACTTATTATGTAACGAATTGTGGGCAAATTTTATCTTCTTCTCTCCTGTGGTAGTGGGATAAATACCAAGACCATTTTTGACTGAAATTTTGAAGGACATTTACTCTTCCAAGTTGGCCATGGAAACAGAGACATCACAGAAGATTAGCCAGGACTCCACCACTGATCCTCTCTCCAGGCAGCTTTACACATGTCAGTATTACAGCTATAGAAAATATTTGTGAGTAGTAATGTATTACAAAAAAGGTTTTGCCTTTTGCTTTCCTGATGATCGATACCCATTGGAAACTTTCAGAAGATTATAGGAAGAGCAATGGGATATTTTTTCCTTACTAGTAAATAATCATTTATGATGATGAAAATCCAAATTTCTGATCTATTTTATTCTTTTCCTTCTTCTATTTTTAAATATCAAATGTAAAAAGCTAGTTTCAAGAAGAAAATGCATGTTCAAAACATGGGGTAGAAATAAAAATACCAAGAAGGGGAATGATATACATCCTAGTGAGACTTATTTTATACTCCTGTACTCCAGTTGTGGCATGGAATATGGATTTTGCTGCATCATCATCTAGTAATGTCAAGATATTTTGTTAAGTATTCTACGACATTGAAAAAGTCACTTTATAACTCGCCCTTTGCCATATTACATGCACATCATGCAAGTAAATTATGAAGTCATAATAGGTAAGGCAAGAGTCTGGCATAAAACTTTCTGAACTGTAGTTTGATTTGAAAGTCTTATTTTATATTTTGGTTTAAAAACAATCATTACTATAATTTGCCTTTAAAAATGCTCTAAAAGCAGGAGTCAAAAATTTAATGTTTCATTTTTGAAGATCTGTAATCTGGCAGAAATCATGTGAAATGAAGATCAGCTCAAATACTTGGTTTAATTTTATTTTGTTTCAACTGTAAGGCTGAAATCTTCTTCTCATGCATGAGTGTGGTTTTTTTCTGTTGATTCGTGCTTTTATAAAAAATTAATTGAATCATTAACTGAACCTTACATAATTTTGATTAAATATTGGTCATTGGTCCTACAATAAGTGGTCATATTTTCCTTGCAAAAATACTTTAATTTAATAGATTCCAACAGAACTATAACCATTACCTAAAACTGAACTTCCTTCATAGGTATAACAATTTATACTTTAAGACAAACCATGTTGACATGAAAAAGTCAGGCAGATGTTAGGTTTTTTGTGTAAATTGCCTTTAATGTGTATATTCCTTGATTTGAAATTTAAGGCATTTCAAAAATATTATGAAGTTGGAAAAATAATGCATCAGCTCAACTCTAGAGGCTTGAGATTTGCTATGCTTTACCCCACTGAGCTTCGTGCCATAAGTAATGGAAAACACTTTTTTATTTGTGCAGTTAATAAAGTTAAAACTTCTTGATTAATAATCTTTTGCAGAAATCAGGTGTTGCTATGGATATGTCTTGGTGGTTTTAATTTCTTTTGCAATAACGATACAGTAGATAAGGATTTCATTTAATAAAGGTGATTGTAGTTGAAGGGTTTGGATGGTTAATATTCCTTAGGTATCTGTACTGAAAAATCTAAAAAATGTGAGAATCTCTGATACTTGATGGTGACCTTCAGTGATATTACAATTTATGCAAGTCTTATTCAGGTAAATGATGCAAGGAATATGGTTTTTCATTGTTCTCCTATTGATATAAAATATAAAGATAAGGCCTGTAGGTGGTGGGTATAGTGGGCAACTGTATGAATCAAAGTTTTCTTTTTGACTCTGCTCATGATTAACACAGTTTTGAAATTACACTCTTTAAAATCCATATAAATCTTACTTCAAAGTATACTGAAAGCGTTTAAATATTCTGATTATATCCCAACTCATTTTGGAATAATCAGTTAATTGTCCTACCATTTAAAATTAATGCAACAGTAACAACCACTGCACATGCATCAGCTGCAGGTTATACTGACCCTATCAATACATGTTAAACATAACTGGGGGCTTTCCTGGGCACTGAGATCAGCTGGTAAGAAATGGCACCACCACTCTTAGCTTGCAGAAGGGAGAATGGATGCAGCCTGTCTGCTGGGAATGGTCCTCAGAACACATTAAATGTCAATCCCTGTTCAGGATTTATTTGGGAGAGTGATAGCAGGACCCCAGTCTAGAATTGTGCCAGGGTCTTATTAAAAAAAAAAAAAAACAACAAAAAACAAACAAAAAAACCCCCCAATAGTTTCCCAGTATCAGGAAATGTTCTACGACACTGTCTATAATTTTTCAAACTATGTGCCCTTGCTTTGCCAATTACTCTTGGACAGATTACTGGTTGCCATGGGACTTCTATGATTATCATTGAGAGAAGAATGCATGCAAGGTGTTCTAAAAAGGAAAAGAAAACCTGTATGAAGGGGGAAGTTGGTCTCTTCTCCCAGGTAACAAGTTACAGGGCAAAAGGAAATGGTCACAAGTTGCTCAGGGGAGATTTAGATTTTATTAGGAAAAAATTGTTACCCAGAAGGGTTTTCAAGCACTGGAACGAGCTACCAGGGAAGTGATGGAGTTGCTATCACTAGAGGTATTTATTTAAAAGACATGTAGATTTAGGGGGCATGGCACATGACAGTGTTAGTCTTAAGGTTGTCCTAGATGATAAAGGTCTTTTCCAACCTAAACAATTCTGTTCTTCTATGACTCATGAAATTCAAGAACTCAGGAGGAGAGAATAGAGTGACAAAGGAGAAAAAGGTCAGTCAGAGGATATATAGCTGGACTTATGCAAGTATATAAATATTTGTATATGCTAGCACACTGTTTCTGAGTACTGGAGGACAAACAGTTCTGATGTAAAGAGACATCTTCAACTCGGTAACTCCCTTGTCGTTATGCATTCCAGTAGCTTTATTAGCTTCAGAATGTGGGATCTGAAGAGCAGCTCTGGTCTCTGTTGGTGATTGACTCCTTCACTGGAGGAGGTGACAAATTATTCACAAGTGCATGGAATATTTAAAAAACCTGAAGACATTTTCATGCTCACAGAAACCCTATGCATTCAGTTGAGTTTACGTACTACATAAAAAGCCAGCTGTCTTTTGTGTACTGGCTTCCTCAAACAAGGCAGGAAGAAGGATTTCTTGTGCATGAACCATCAGTAGCAAAGTTAATGGAAAATACACATCTTCTCTGAAAATTCTACTTTGCTATTTTCTCAAATGGACATGAAATATCCACTGGGCATGGTTGCCCAGCTACTGTAAGTTGTTGAAAGGGAATGGAAATCAATGGGAGATTTAAAGCCTGAAGAACTTGCTGAAGATCTTTGTGCTATTTCCACTAATATTTTGTAGCAAGTGTAAGACACTCACAGGACTTAAAAGATTGGCACTTAGCATTATACATATGCATTAGATTGGTTTTTACCCGTCCCTCCGCCCTCCACCCTCTTTGTTTTTCTCATGTGTGTCTGAACTTTTTAGGTACTGTTTTGTATTCAAGAATTCTAATTCTGTTTTAATTCCACAGTGGTCATGTCCTCCACTAAGTTTATGTTTAGCTTTTTTCTCTCCAGGTGTCATTTCATTGGTGAGTAAAATTTAGTTAATGGTAGCAGTGAGATGCATTAGCTCATTCAGGGATGCATTTCTATTTTTCCACCAATTTTTTTAAAGAATTTCTTTGTAATATTTAAGACATAGTAATCCATTGTGGGCTGATCAGAACTTTGATCCTGGTCTCATCCCCAATCACTTTGGCAATTGATTTAACATTATTTTTGCCTTACTAGGCCAACTAGGATAAAACCTGTCATGTGCATTCATCTTTGTTAAAAGATGAATGAATAAGACAGGCTTTAAAAGCATTTTAAAGAGCAAGGTGCTGGAATTGCATTCTTAATCTGCATTCCTTCCTGCTGTCTTATGGGATGTTCTGAAAATGTACTTTTTAGAGGTCAGATCACTTTTCCTCAGGTTTGTAAAAGGGATGAAAGCCATAAATTAAATGGCCTATGGGATAAATTCAAGAGCTAGTCCATTTCAGCTACAAACACCCTATTCCCTTGAAAATTATGAATCATCAAACCCAAGAATTATATCTCATTTCTAGAACTCCATCTAGTTTAACTCTTATCCATATGTGGGTTTGCCATCTATAATAAAATTTTAAAAACCAACCCAAAACAAACCCCAACAGAAAACTTCAGTCCTCCCCCTCACAATCCTTTTTTGTTCCATTAGTTCAGGACAGAGAAGTACAAACTTTTGAAATAGAAAATTCTTAAAGGAGATCTTGATTTTGTTATCTACAGGGCCTTTGTGATATACCGTCATCTTTTATTCTACTCTAAATTGGGAGTCAAAGGATCGTTGACATAGTGTGATGTATTGTAATTAGCTGTCCAGAGTCATCTCTAAGTGAGAAAAAAAGAGGAAAGTAATGAATTCCTTCGAAGCACTGTGAAAAATACACAATAACAGGGAAGAATTCTCAACATGGTCAAGCAAGCTTGTCCAGCATGACAAAAAAAGAAGTGCTCATTGAAATACTAGGTCTGAAAATTGCCTGGCTTTGTGGAGAAATACCTCTTTGTCAGTATTCTTGTTCTCAGAAGAAAAGAGATCCAAGGATATGTGCCTCACACTCAATTCTCTTTATAAGTGTCAGTCAGAGTATATTTTTCTAAATACCTTAAAAACTATCCTGAGCATTTGTTGTTAAATTAACAGAAACAGATAGGTTAGGTTTAAAATCACTTCTTTATGGACATAAAGTAATGCTAGAGGAACAGTGAGATTATGCAAAATAACATTGTCTAAGTAGCCTGTCACTGCCTTTTTCTTCTGCTACACAAGCTGTTTTTTTCCAGCAGACAGTCTTGTACAATATATATAGAATGGGGATTTGAGTTATAGTGTAATGTAAGATTACATTTGGCACTTGGATTAGGGCCCTTACTTCCAATTCTCCTCTGGTTTGCTGTAAAACTAATAAGTATGTGTCAGATCCTTTTCTCTTTTGCAGAGGCTTGTGACAGGGATAAACCATAGTCTCCTGTTATTCTTGTTAGCTGAAGGCTCAGCGATCAGGTGCTCTACTGTTTCACTCATTTATTCAGCACTGCATTACCTTCAGTTGTGAGTTGATTTGAAGTTACTTTAACATTTGTACTCCTCAGAGAAGTCTAGAACATTTCCATCCTTTGAAGACTTTCTCTTAGGATTTTGAGTATGGCAGGACAGTCATGGCTTTTCTAGGATGGGATTCATCTCATTCTAACCTAAATGGAACCAAAATAGAACACATGAATCATGCCACAGAAATGTTTCTTTCTCTTCATTAACTGTAGAGGGAATCTAAATAAGTATGTCAGATGATTACATCAAAAGTTTATTGTTCTTCCTTCTAGCTCTCTGGGGGATTAAACATTGGGTACCATCTCAAAGCATGTATAACAGACTAAAAAGGTTGGCTATTGCATAAATGTAACTAAGGCTGCATCTCTATTTGGAAGAAAAGTCTTGTTAGTGTCTTTGTGTCACATTTCATAAGAACCTAACAGCAGTCAGTTGGTTGACATGAAGATCAGTGATGCCGGCATGACTCTCCTCGTGTGCTCTGTGCAGCATCATGAAACAAGGAAGAAATGGACAGAGAAGACAGCAAGACTGTCTCATGCCAGTGAAAGAGAGGGATACTTGCAGCACTTCTGTGGTTTAAGATCTCTCTTTCCCTCTCTTGACGCCTGATATATGATATACTCAATTGCGAATGACTTAAGATTGTCATGGCTGATGGATTTAATTTGAAATCCATCATTGATTATTTTAAGGAATATTTGCAATTCATCAGCTCCGGGTATGCTGAAACAATTCTTTTGCACTACTGAAAACGGTAATTGCTTTATTCCTATTATTTCTATTAAGCTTAAAAAGGTGTTTCTAACTACTTACGACATATGGTGAATCACATTTTCTCTTTGTTATAGTATGAAAAATTATTATTTCCTACAAGAAGCTAAAGCAGGTGACATTTTTAGAGTGAAAATGTGAATAATTAAGGTTTGAATGACATTATGGTAACTGCTTTGGGCTGTCCCACTTGCAGCTAAGAAAGAACTGTTGAGCTAGTTTAACTTCATGGTTTGTGGTATCATCACACATCTTTTTGTTTCCTCTTCTGTTGCTATATGTCAGTGGAATGTTGCTCTGTTCTCTTTTCCCTGAGTAACTACATACTGAAAATGGGATAGCATATAACAGTTAGTTTCATGATGCCAGTGCAACCTCCTGAAGTTTTTTTTATTATCTTGTTATTTTTAGAGAAGTTAACAATTTTGACAAAGAAGTCTCTTATGATATTATCCTTTCCATACAGACTTTTTAAATCAACAGATTTTCAGAGACAGTGGAGGATTGTTGATCCATGGTTTTACCTGAAGAAAGCATATGCAAAACAAAGGAAGAAGCATCCAAGATGTCTTAGGAAAAAATAAAGGTCAGAAACCTCTTTCATCCATTGGCTTTGATTTGCTGGTTTTTGTGTTAGCGGTTTGATTCTACGAGTAGCAGCAGTTTGCAGCGACTTACCAAAATTGACACTGATTTGTAATGAATACACTTGCTTGCTAAGAGGAAAAGCTGCATGAACAGAAAGTGGTTGTGTTGCTCTGGTTACATGAAGTTTCTTATATGTTGTAGCATGAGCTACTGTTTCTGTTACTCCTCATCATTGTTTTCGGCTGGTTGATTTCTGAGCCCCTCATGCCTCAGAGTCTCCCTTTGACAAAAAGGGAATCTGAGTCCTTTGCATTCACAAATCTGTCAAAATTCATTACCACTGAACCTATGAAACTGCAGGCTCTGGGACATTTAAAAAAAAATTGAGAAAGAAGTTTCATAACGGTTGGCAGTACCCAATCACAAATAAGATTCAATGTCGTCCTGCATGTTTACATAACATAGAAATCTCTTGGATAATGTTCATTCATGAGAGACAGGGCTTCTATGAGCAATTATTGGTGACCCTTTCTTGAATCCACCAATCAAATTAGCCTTTCTCAGGACAAAAGAAGTACAGTTTTTTAAACATTAAAAAGAAAAAAGAAGTAGTCTTATAATAGAAAACCATAATGAGTGTCAGTAGTTCTTCCAGTGGGAATTATTCATGATTATGTCAACATTTCTTAGACAAATTCTAGTTCTGAGAGAGAAGAATGAGACCCACAGAACTAGGATTCTAATTTTGACTCTAATTCTAATTCTGAGTGTGAGAGAGAGAATGAGAGCCACAGAACTAGTAGCAGAAATTTTCCAGTCCATTTCTTAAAAATAAATGTATTGTATTGGTCTGACAATAAAGTTTCAAGATTTGACCTAGGAGTGGTAGACAACTCTTTCTAATGTCTAATTATATTTAATGACAGATCTGCCAGGACAAAACCCCAAAGGAGGTGGGTGAAGCATTAAACAACTAGTATTGAAAATGATGAACACATAATCTCCCTGAAATACATTGGTTTTATTCTGCTTCAGAATTTTTTGGATGCTTACAGTTCACCCAGTTAAATAGCACAGTAAGGAGAACAGAACTTAATCCTTGTTGGAGTCTCCCTGTGATTCAGAAGCCTTCTTATAATTAAGGATAGTTTTTTTGAAATTTCATAGTCTCAGTGTGAATGCTACAAATCCCAGCAGTTGTACCTTCTGCATTAAATACACATAGGTTAAAATACAGACCCAGTTCAGGGAGCAAGGATTAGAACCCATAACTCTCCTCCCAGCTTAGTGCACTAATAATAGGCTGAAGTCTGTTACTCCCTCTTTGTAGAACAGCTTCAATAATCAGAGCATAAAATTAATTTCCTCACCTCAAGCAATCTGCGAACTTGTGGAAAGGCAAAAGATACCAGTGTGTACTCTACCAAGCCAAAAAGGGTACATAACTAGTCTCACATAGTTTTAAAATCTTTTATGTAGAAAAGAGGAGTTACTGTGACTGCCTCTTTCATTGGAGTTTTGTTTGTCTTTTGCTTCCATCTGTCTACTTGGTTTTAAATAGCATGACCAATGCAAGTATTCCAAAATGCAAATTATGAGTGGACAGGGGTGTCCTCCAGACACTTTCTTGTTTGCTGACACTCCAGAAAATGGATTTGATTTGAATATACTTCTCATGTTGTTTAAAACCAGCAAGTTTTCTGTGTTTACAGGTCATAGGTTTTCATAGATTCATTAAATGATTTGGGTACAAAGGGATCTTAAAGGTCATCTATTCCAACACTCCTGTCATGAGCAGGGGCACATTCCCCTAGACCAGGTTGCTCATTGCTCCATCCAGCCTGTCCCTAAACACTTCAAGGATGGGACATCCCCAGCTTCTCTGGGCAACCTGCTTCAGTGGCTCATCACCCTCACAATAAAGAATTTTTTCCTAAAATCTAAATCTCTCTTCGATGATTAAAACTCTTTTCCATGTTATATCACTTCATGCTATTGTAAAAAGATGCCCTTCCTCTTTTCTGTAAACTCCCTGTAAGTACCAAAAGGTCTCAATGAGGTCTCCCCTGAGCCTTTTCCAGGCTGCACAGTCCCATCTCTCTCAGTGTGTCTTCATAAGAGACATTCTCTGATCATCTTTGTGGCCCTCCTCTGAACCCAGTTTAATAGGTACACATCTTTCTTGAGCTGAGGATGCCAGATCTGGAAAGAGTACTCCAGGTGGGGTCTCATGAGGGTCTACTGTCTAAGAGTAGAGGGGCAGAATCCCCTCTCTCACCCTGCTGGCCATACTTTCATGTTCTCTGGGCTACAAATGCACACTGGTGGCTCATGTCCAGCTTTTCATCCACGAGAATGCTTAAGTCCTTCCCTGCAGGACTACTCTCAATGACTTCTCAGTCTGTACTCATGTCTGGGGTTGCCCTGACCCAGGCTCATTTGCTGAACCTCATGAGATTCCTATGGATGTCCTTCTCATCCAGTTCCCCCTGGATGGCATCCCTTTCTTCTGTTGTGTCAACTGTACTGCTCAGCTTGGAGTCTTCTGTGAAACTGCTGAGGGTACACTTGATCCACTGTCTGTCATTGACGAAGATGTTGAAGAGCACCAGACTGAAGACGGAACCTTGAGGGACACCACTCATCACCTGCCTCCACCTGGACATAGAGGCATTGACCACACCTGTCTGGATGCATCCATCCAGGCAATTTCTTACCCTTTTAATAGTCTATCCCTGTTTGTGACTGTGTTGAAGGCCTTAAGTCTATGTGGATGCCATCAGTTGATCTTCCATTGTTATTCCATTGTAGAAGGCCATATGCTTGGTCAGACACAATTTTCACTTAGCAAAGCCTGGCTGGTTCTCTTGGATCATCTTTTTGTCTTGCATATATGTGCCTTAACCTTGTTTTTATAAGGATCTCCTCCATGATCTTCCCAGGCACAGAGGTGGGGCTCACCAGTTTGTAGTTCCCTGGATCTTCCTTTCTCCCCTTTTTTAAAAAAGAGAGATGTTTCAATTTTTCAAGTTAATGGCTTCACCTGACCATTATGACTTTTCAAATATGATAGAGTATGGCTTGGCAATTATATCAGCCTGCTCCTTCAGGACTCTAGGATATGTGTTATCAGGTCCCATAGACCTGTGCTTGCTCAGTTTAATCAGTTTGTCTCAAATCTGCTCTTTGCTGACAGTGGGTGGCAATTTTCTTTCCCAGTTCCCACCTGGAGTTTCAGGAAATTGAGAGATGTGGGAAGCCTGACTGCCAGTGAAGACTGAGGCAAAGAACTTGATGAATACCTCAGCATTCTCCATATATGTCACAATTTCTCCTTTCTTATTTATTAGAGGGCTACATTCTTCTTGGACATTCTTTTCTGACCTACATATTTATAGAATAAATTATTGTTTCTCTTTTGTGCATTCCAGTATAAGATGCCTAATTTGTCTTCTGAATTTTGTTAGAAGGCAACATGTGGCAATGTTCATTATTATATTGCCTGCCACTTACTTTGTATCACTATGAACCCTTTTTCTCTAACAAGAACAATCCTAGAGGTAGTAGACTCAGAGTACTGATGTTTGAATATGATTCTATGTTTGTTTTCAACACTAAAAAAAGGGTTGTCATTTTGATTATATTTATTTAATTTCACATGAATTTAATTTTTCATTGACTGAAGTTGTATGAATATTGAGGTTCATAGCGTTAATCAGCATAATTTTGATCCCTTTTGTGTTAGCAAAAATTGAATGTTGTGAGCTGTAATCCCTCCTTCCTGCTATTTCTGTGGGCAAGGGAGGGCTTGTACTTAGAACCAGTGTAACCGTTCTGAGCTTTGTCTCAGTATGGAGTCAGTGCTGACATGGTGAAGATAATAAGATTACAGGATGTGATCAGTAGTGTGACAGCAACTCATACAGACAAGATCAGCCTTTTTGCAGCCTAGCTCTCACCCATGCTGCCAGTGGGATAACTGTGATAATGCAGAACTCACAAAAGGATGCAGAATATAGATGGTGCATGAGACAAGTGGTTTGGTGTCCCTTGAATTGTCTGGCCACAGTTAGACATTAATATTAAATGCAGAAAGTGTAAACACAAATTAAATGCATCTTTGTAATGTACAGCCATGTTTATACTTAACTTGGAGACAATTTCTATTCAGAATATGAATACTTATCACAGTATGTTCAGTTCTCAGTCTTAACACCCAGCTCTATAATATGACTGCCTATCTCTGTCACTAGTTTTTCCAAGTTTATGGCAGCCTCACTGCCCTAAGACTGGTCTTCAGTCTTAAAGAAATAAAATAACATGGTGATGTTGACTAGGATCATTCAAGAAAGAGAGGGAATAAATGTGTGTCTACCAGGAACTTGAAGCATGAGGAAAATGGTGTTCTGTGCTGTCTTCCCTCTCTGCCTCTCTAGTTCTGTAAAGGTATTTCACAGAGATTATGTGTGATTTCGTTTGATAATGCCTTTAGTGTTTAGTATAGAGCACCCAAGGAGATGAAGAATCATACAAATGGACATGAGGGCAAGCCATAATTCTTAATATGAACTTGGTCAAAGGGTCTAAATAAAACAACCATTTTTTTGTGTGTCTTAATGATTTTTATTATTTTTTTCCACGTATATTCTTGACTATTTTATCAGTAGTGCTAAGGTTTTTTTGGTTGCAAGTAGTTTAGCACTGCATGAATTTTATTGGTTTTGTCCCTCTCTTCTTGCTCTTCCCTTGTCTCAGTTCTTTTAATCTCACTTTTCCAAAACTGGCTAAAAGTACCTACATCTGTTAATGGAGTCTGAAGGGACTGTCCAAGGGACTAAGCACTTTGTTGGAGAAATTTATTTAACATGCTTGAAGTGCATTATTATGGTCTGAAAGCAAAGGAATTCCTTCCTCTCAGTTTGCTGATATTTCTTTTTTTCTTTGTGGGCAGAATCAAATACCTCTGAATGATGCATCAATTAAAAAAAAGCCAAAAAACCCAACCTAAGCAAAGGTCACTCAGTGACTCAGATTCTCAGTTCCCCGTTAGTTCGAGTAAAACCTTTTCCTTTGTTCTGACCTGTTTCTCAGGAGAATCAAACAGATGGACATCTCCCAAAATAGAGACAAGTATAGAAAGCTCCTATGGAACTAAAATGATGCAAAGCACATTCTAAGAATTTAAAATGTCTGATAGTGCTGAGAATGGACAATGAAGGATACAAAGCTAGGCTGAAAAAATTCACAAATGAAACACAGAAAGATAAAATGTTGACAATTCGCCAATGAAGAGTGTGAATTGGAATGTGTGAAAAGGAAGGAAAAGAAAAGCAAAAATATTGAGGCACCACAGGCCTTCCTTATGTGAAAGAAAACATTTTTCTGGAGATTCATAAAGTCTCTGAAAGGCAGAAATTACGTAGGTAGTACACACTGAACAAGAAATGTGATTGGGGGAGTGCAAAGCATTCTTGTCTGCAATGAACTGGGGCAATGGACACAAGGCAAGTAAGTCTTGTTGATGTGTATCACAGAGGTGCAGGGAATTTCCCAGCCTTGAACAAGGCTGCTCACCAGTGGGACCACTTATAGCACAGAGACCAATGAGTAATTAGCTTCACTCATTTTTTTGTTAGTTTAAGTATAATTAAGAGTTTGTTCATTCATTGTTTTAACTTCTGTTCTAGGACAGTTTTTAGAAGGCAACACATGGATGTAAAGAAGAGTGACTGGCCTATAAGATGAAGTTTAGGTGGGATACAGATTAGAATGTATTGGCTGTGGATCTCTGCTAATCCATTTTAGTGTTTCAGCTGATCACTGAGGGTGCTTTAATCCTCCACAGGCCTCCTTCCACCACAATATCTGATTTTTCACAAGGTTACGTTTTCATCTCCAAGTTCCTCTGTGAACAGGGGAACTTCATCGAGAGCTTTCAAGTCTCTGGATTCTCATGTTCATGTCTGAGCATCCAATCATGCTTGTAGTATCCCTGAAGATACTTAAATTTTGAATATACATATATATACACACATACATACATACATACATACAAACACATTTTTTGGTCTTACAAAAGGGTGGATAAGTACTTTAATATTTCCTTGGGTATCTTAATATCATCTTGAACATAATGGTTAAGACATTTACTTTTTTCTGAAGTGTCTAACACAGTCTGTAAATGTTATCCATACTTCTTTTTTCTTGAAAACCTTAAGCACACTTTCTTGGATTCATGACATACAGAAGAATGAGAAGAATTTTTTTTCTGTATTTCCTAACTGAACCTTCTGGGATCAAACTTTTTACATGAGTGAAGGAGGAGGAATGGAAAGACAGGATGAGAGGATAGTATCCATTTTGTTCTAAAAAACTTTTGAGTCTCTTGGCCTGTTTTAAACAGATTTTAGAAGAAAAAAGTACAGTTTTTTTCACAAATAACTGAATTTGGGAAAGTCTCAAGTTAGGCTCTTCCTGAGGGAAACAATACAAGATTTCATCTTCCCTTAAAACACATTTAGCCCAAGGAGAGACACACTGTAACTGTCCTAATCTATGGGAAATTAGTTAATAAAGATTGTGCATTAATAAGAATAAAAAATGCCACTTTTTGATCAAAGTTTCTCTAGTGAAGAAGTCTGATAAGGCTAACAAAGGTCAGGTTTAGGCCCTATAGTTCTAGTAGAAGCTAAAAATTGAAAAGGAAGTCAAGACACAAATTCTTTAAAGGCCAGGATCCCTGAGTTCTTCTGTTTAGGAAACTACTTGTTGTCTCAATAAAGCAGCTGGTGATGGATTAGATCATATCACATCACATTCCTCTCTATATTTAGAAAGCCGTGAGGAGTTCAATTCTCAAAACTTTGATAATGGGTCATAATCTTCCTGACAGTATTTTAAAAATATCCAACACTGATCTAACTCTCTGCTTACTGAAAAAAAAAAAAATTAATATCAGTTTCATGAACTGGTTTATTCTTGGTGCTTATCACTTAGCAATTCATGGTAGGACCGTGGTTTGAATTTGGACAAGTAGTGAATTAGACTAATTTCCATATGACACACAATTTTTAGATTGCTTTGATAAACTAAAATTTATTCTCAGAAAAAAAAGAGACATGAGTCCACCTGCTGCCAGGAATCCTTACCCACAGTGACAGCAGGAAGTCCAACTACAATATTGAAACACTTAATCTCAGGGAGTGATTCCCTACTCCTCTACCAAATGATGCTCAGTGATGCATCCACTGTGCTCACACCTCGCCTTTTCTTGAGCAGACTGATGTGCCCTTTCTATGAAGTACTCAGTCCTTGGCTTCTTTCAACCTCAGATGAAAATTTCTTGTGTATGTTTGTGTGCATGTATGTGTGCACAGGTGAGTAGGAGGCAGAGTGGTCATGCTTCAGCTTTCAGAGTGTGTTTTATGTCATGAAACTGATGTGTGTTACGCATACACTATTGTTTGGCACATGAAAGATGAGATTATTTGAGGCTATAAACTTTCCAGCATAGTTAGAGATGACTGTTTGATGGGGAGCAATTCAAAGCTTTCAGGAAGATGTCCCTGGAAGTCTCTCAGATCCCATCCCAATTCTGCTCCAAAGGGAACTAGATGATTTGGTAAGTGGTGACTGGATGAATTAACATTTGTGTAGTGAAGATGACAGGAGAGTAGAGGACCAGTATCTGCTTTCGGCACTGCAGGAACATTTATTGCCTCTTAGAAAGTAAAGCAGGGACTGAATGACAAGGCACTACTTATGCTAATTAGATCCACAAGGCAAAACAGAGATCCTACCCAGATCTACAAAGAAAACCACTATTGACATGAGCTGTTCCCTTTTCTTTGCCTGAACAGTGACTAGGAGAGTTGGCATAGCCAGGAGGATGCTTAGACTTAAAGAATAAAAAGATCTGAAAACCACTGTTTGAACTAATGCACTTGACACAGTTTTTCATACTAAAATGGATACAACCAAAAATCCCATGTTTTTTACAGCTGCTTATTCAGCATTTCTAGTAGGGGAGGGGTTTTGTTGTTTTAGTTTTTTTGTTTGTTTTTTTTTTTTTTGAGGAATAAATATTTAGGAAATACATAATTTTAGTATATGTAAATAGGTACATTCAAATCAATTAAATGGGTATACTTATCTCTTCTCCTAATTGCTTTAAACTGTAGTTATTGAACACTTATTTCTGGTAACCATTTCAAAATTAAAATAATTTCAATTTCCTTTCAAATGCCTTTCAATTTAATTCTCCTCATTAAAAATAGTAAGTAAAGTGCCTGTACCAATTCATCTTTTGGGGGTGAAAAGTATAAAGCTGTACTTTAAAGGCCAAGAGTAGGATGCAGAGAACAGATACAAGAGAATGGTTTAAAATCCCCTTAAGTTTAGATTAATTAAAATAAAGAAAAGGTAATGAGAAAAAATATGGAGAGGAAAGTCTCTCAATCAATTCATCACAAAGATTCTGGATACACAGTTTCTGGATATACAAATATTTTCTATTAAAGACACTTTTCTTGTGGTTATTTCCAGCAGGTTTGTATGTATCTGAGTTAATCTCTTTCAGCATGTCAATTTGTTGCTTCCACATTTACTGTTTGAACAGAAAAATTCCTAGTCTCTGATGAGATTCTGGTCTTAGTTATGCTAGATGCTCTCTGAACACAGAGTAGTGTTTTTAGTCTCACTGGTATAGGATATGGCAGGAATTAATGCTTCTTGGAATAAAAGCTGTTAGTTTCATATGTCAAGACAGTTGTTCTAAAAAAAAAAGTGTATCAGAAAGAGGATGTTATGGGACAATCCCAACTCTTATGTCAAGTCATAGCCTCGTTCAAAAACACACTACCAACAAGTTGCCTCTGGTTAAATATCCAGCTGAGTGGAATCTAATAGATCTTTAGATTCTGTTTATTATTTTTCTCCCTGAAGTTACTGTTAGTACTTGTGAGAGAATTAAAGAAAAAAGGAAGAAAAATATGCCTGTATTTTTCAGTTTTGTTGGTAGTCTACTGATTTTCCATACTCTGCTGTGCTCCCTGGGTTATCTTCTATCCTACTTCAGCAGTTTTGACAGGAGTATGTGGATCATAGGGTTGCTGCTTTCCATGTGTTTTGGTCCTGCTTAAGAAGCTGCTGTGCTATCTACGACATTTTGTTTTCTACTGCAGAAATAGAATTATCCTTTCCATTAAAATATTTTGGCTTTAGAAAGATTCACCTAGAAAGCAACATCAAAAGAATTCTACTGGCTGGTCTTCAATTACCAAAGTATGAAAATTCACAGTTAGGGTAAAACCTGTGAAACCTCAGTTCATCGGTACTCTCTGTGGGTAGTCTTAAGGCAATGACAAAGCATAAGTAGGCAACAGGGCTTTGATTTTTAGCTGTGCTGTCTAGTTTGTTTCAGTCAGCAAAGTAATATTCTTTTCATTAAATATTTAATTTGAATTTTCCATGTTTAACTGCAATTTTTTTCAACTTGATAAAGAATCTTATCCGCTTAGGGCCATTGTGGTTGCACTATCATTTTGTGCTAAGTCTGCCTGATCTTTTTCTCCTTCTTTCTCTCTCTCTTTCTCTCTTTCTCTCTCTTTTTTATTCTTTGTTCCTTTCTATGTCTTGTTTTCTTTCTGGTTCTTTTCCTTTCCTTTCCACCCTTCTTTCCTTTCTTTCTTACCTTCCTCTTTGACTCAGCACTCCTCTCTTTCTCATTCTCTCCCACATCCTTCATTTGCTGCCCACACCTCTTAATAGGCCACTGTATGTCCAAACATGGTTTGAAATAAAGTATTAAAGCAGTACATTTCTTAGGAAGGCATGCTCCCCTTTCTGTTCTTCTCTATTTTATTTTCTTCTTACCTCCAATGAAGTTACTTGACACTTGGCTCAGACCTTATTGATAAAGGCTATTTGAAGAGACGAAAGGTAAGGAGAAAATACTCAAGAAAACACTTGATGTCAAGTCTGTTGATGCCAATAGTTTTCTTTGTTACACAAGAAAAATAGACAAGATTGGAGCCCAGCAGGATATTAGGACTAACCTAATTTATTTTTCAGAGTTCAACTTTCTTTCCTCATAACCTGTTAATTTGTTCTGTCTCCAGGAACATCAGTAATTCACAGAAGAAAGCGGATACAAAAGTGATTTTTATTAGTCATTTGGTAAATCTATGAATGACTGTGCCTGTCAAAGGCTCCTTTTCATTCAGACTAGCGATAATTTCTTCTGCATTAAGTAGTCCATTTGTATAAGTGGAGGTCATTAAAGCTCCTATGAGAGCCTTGTAGAGTAGATTTGGATGAGTTTCACTTGGATATGTTGCTATTCCCCATGTCAGATGTGTAATATTATTTCTGAAAAATGTTTACAGCACTGAAGATAAGGGAAGAAGGATGGTATTGTCATACTTTCTCCAAGGTTTTACATAACTCTGATAAGGATTTACTTATACACTGTATTTCATATGAATAAAAAAGTCCCCTTATATTTATCTTCACACAATTTTCAGATAAAATTCAGTGCAATGTTTGTACAAAGTTCCTTAAAATACTCAGCCTAAGGCTGAAAGAAGAAACAAAGCTATTTGAGGTTATTGTTATTTTTTTGTACTTCAGGTCTGAAAAGAACTCCAGTACCATTTATGTGTTTTTGAAGTACCTAGCTTATCACAAATTCTTCAGTTTTTGAGGGATGATATATCAGATTCTGTAACTTGGAGATCCTTCCCAGATGGATATTGAGAATTCTACATGGTAAAAAATATCCTAGATATCTCTCCTGGCATAAGGAGGCTTTGAAGCAACACCAGCCATGATAATCCTTTTTTTTTTGGGTGTAAATGATAGTAAATTTAACTGGCACATAACTGGGAACCAAAATTTATTTTTTTCATGTGTCTGAAAGCCTCACAGCAATTTATAGATGGGAGATCTAAAATAAATACATGTATTCAGATACTTTAAACAAAAAGTCTTCTGTCTTTAATATTTATTCATACCAATGCCATTTTATTGTCCTAGAAAGCTCATGTATGACAACATTGTTTTTCATGTTCCTCATAGTTTTGCCTAGAGACAGTGTCAGTTCCAAAGAGCTTGCCATCTAAGTAAATAAGAGAGATATACAAATTAGGGAACAATAAATACTAGCCCAGCCATCTCATACTCCTATAAAACTGTGCTTTTCGGGCTGCTGCAGATGACTTGCTAATTAAGGCCCTCTACACTTCACTCTAGAACAATACTGAACCTTCTAATCTCATAGTTCCATTCATCTTCATCTACATCCACTGATTCCTCCTTCCTTTTTCTACATTCTCTTCCTCAAAGAGGTGTGGAGATAAAATCTCCTTTTATCTGTTCTATTGCCAAATTGAATGACGTAGCAATCTAAGAACAATTGACTTTCACTATGTCTTAAGCTCATAAACATCTTTTAACAAGTCCTTCTTGGCTATTCTTCAGTCTCAGTCTGCCTGATTAGTGTGTCTTATTATTCTCTTTGGGGCTAAGTCAAACGATTTCAGAAATCTAGGTTTACTGGTGAAAGTGAAGTTTTTTTCAAATTATAGAAGAAACAGTTTGCTGCCCAGGAAAGAGATTCAAACAGCCCACTTTTAAATGCAAAAGAACAGCTCATAAAACTACTTTTAGGAACAACTGAATTACGCAAAAGCCCATCTTTCTTCCTTTTACAACAAAAATTTCCTTTGGGTTGCGTTGATAATAGCATCTGAGCACAGTATGTTTGTTTAAATCACTTAGTAATATTTAATTATTTTTCTTTAAAAGAAATGGTAGCTCAATTATATTAAATTATCACTCTCCCATTCAACTCCCAGGCTTGTTTAGGAGTTAAGAGAGGCTGAGTATGTTTCACAAAAAAAAGGCTGGAGTCAAGCATCCTCTTTCAGGGGAGCAAGGATATTACCTATTATCCCTATGCTTGTTGGACCCAGTGTCAGAGAACAGCTCTGGCCTCATTTAGTTGGCTAATATAGGTATGACCCACGTGATCTAACCTGTGGTTTCCATGCATACAGAGGGGCAGTGTCAAGTAGAACTACATGTTTAGCTTCCTTCTGAGGTCCACTGTTACACATTCTTTTTTGTTAAAGGAGACACCCAAACTTGCCATGTTCCAGCAGTGAGTCTGATGGACAAGCAATCCTTGCATACAAAGACATCACAGTTGTCCAGTTTCTCAAAACAAAGCTGGCAGTGGAGCAACTTCTTACATCTACCTAATTTCCACATATCATACAAATATCTGTGGCAGTCACTAGTGAGCAAGAAACAAGCATTCTAGACCTCCTCAAGCTTGTATTTCCACTCCATTAAATATTTCCAATTGTGTGTATGGGAAATCTCTGAATGAGTCTGCTGAGGATGAGCTATTGTGAACTTAGAAATGTTTGTTAGAGTCTAAAATCTATAGCTTGAATGCAAGTATAACCCAAATCTAATAAGGATTATTAGAATGAGGTTCTTGTATTCCTCAAAAGGGCAGGTGTTCAAACATGACTTGTTTGTAAATTTTTGTTCCTGGCAATTGTCCTGATCAGCATAACTGTGAGATCTTTCTCTTAGCATGCACTACAAGCTTATGTACCTAATTCTAACATTTCTTATGATCCTGTGGAGATGAAGATTTTAGTTTTCAGTTCATTGTGGTACTCACCTTACCTTGGCCAGTCAGCTTAGGATCTCTGTAGTCAACGGAGAGAATTGGTTTTAAGGTGCATTTGTCTTATTTTGTCTGCATTGGGTCAGATAATTCACACCTCAGAAATGACAATTCTCTTTACCACATATATGGAAAACTTAGCTTAGATGTAACCATTTAAATTCTGCATATTTTTAGTAACTCCAGTCTATTTTTCTGAATATGGCTAAATATCATAAAATGTGACCGTAAAATGTAAATAAAATCCATTTCCTGAATCTTCTGTGGCTCTTTGGAAGATACAGGCTCTGACCATGTTGGATAAGCTGACACATTCATTTTCCACAGCTATGGGTATTTCTTCAGCCTTCATGAATGGTTCAGATTATTATTTGATCATAATCAAACAACTAAAATGTAGGAATTCCTGTTAGATTTAGTTGCTAAAGTTTAGAATATCTGAGGTTGTTTCATGATATGAAAGTTGACTTTCTAAAACTGTGCAACACTGTATATTCAACTCAGAAATAGCTTGTTGGCAAACACCTGTGATTCTATAATTTCATCACATTCATTAATAGAGTTTCTGTTGCTTAAATGCACCCTTAATTCACAAAAAGCAGCTTCTTGTATTTTCTTAAATACCAGATGAGAAAAAAAACTTCTAACCTCCCCATTCCTATTACCAAGTATTTCCATGACATTAAAGCTGCAGATCATGGCAACAGAATAACTTTTAAGGTAAAAAAACAAAACAAAACAAAACAAAAAACCAAAGGACACTAACAATAAAGCCATCAGTTTCATATACCAGAACTTAGAACCATAAACACAAATGCCCTATGTCTGGCCAGGACAGGGTTAATTTTTGCAGTAGTCAGAATAGGAAAAGGCTGGGGCCCAGAGGTTATTCTATACCATCACGTCATTGCTGGGGATGGAGAAAAGGGACTCTCTTCCATGGAAAAGGGGTTCCTTCTGTTGGATTAAGCGTGGCACCAGTCCCCAGCCAGAGGAAGTGGTTGGGCATGGCATGGTCACATGGGCTCTTCAGTGAGAATTTTTGCATGTGAATCACTCTCTCTTTTGTATAATTCTGGTTTTAATATCATTGATGTTACTGTTTGTTTTCTTCTGTCCAGTAAATTGCTCTTATCTCCACCTGCAATCTCTGCCTTTTGTGCCTCCAATTCTCCTGCAACCCACAAGGGGGAGGGGGGCAGTGATGGAGTGGAAATGTGGTTTTAGCAGGAGCACTAAATTCAAGAATATCATTCCTAAAACAGGACAACAGTGCTTATTTCAAAATATTGTAATATGAATATTTATTATAATAACCAAGAGAGGACAACTCTGGCATTAATTAAATGATTAACTGAAATTTCTTATAATTGGTTTTGCCTGCTACTTGTTGAGCTACAGAAAAATTGCCTGAAGAAGTATGGAAAAGTGACAGAAGCACAGCAGGATTCCCAAAGGTGGAAGCTTTTCCTCTCATTACCACTTTGCCCCATTCTTTACAATTACACTTTGTCCAAGGAGTTGGCATGTAAGCCTATCTGTTTTGATAGCCTTATTTCAAACTTGAGTTACTGGTGATTTTACTAGCCAATTCTCTCAAGCCCTACAGAGTGATAAGACTAATAGGAGAGAATGATGAATGAGTATAGAGGCAAGACTCTAGACTAATTACAATTTTTAAAAAAAGACTGTGAAAGGAAAGTAGTTCTTTGCCATCAGGGAAGGAAAGAAATATGAACATCTTTGGATCATGCAGTTCAGATGACTTAAGGCAATTTATAACCAACTACTAAAATAGAATATACTGTCAGCAAACAGAAGAACTACAAGGTATGGTAACTGAAAACAGGTTTGTCAATGTATCATCCACAATTTAGTAGAGTAATAAAATGAATGTGTTAAACTGTACAGTATCCAGAAATATGGGTAAAGCAAAGTTGAGAGCATGCTACTACTGTAAAGTAATCCTGCAAAGAAATTCAGGTCTCTCAAGTGAAGCTGTGTTTACAGGTTAACTCCCTGCCCTTTTGTTTTTTAAAGAAAGAAATCTGAGGACAAACACATCTGGGCTTGACACTGAATGCTGCAAAGGAAGGGTCTGACATCTCTCAGTGTTTTGTGTTTATAGAATCACAGTATTTTCACTGCCTAGTCCTCCTCCAGTCCTGTCATAATGTTCAATCATCAAATGTCCATGGATCAAGTCATCCCTTCTGAACTAGTTTATCTTGATGTGGGTCTTCCATAGATAGGTGTGTTTGTACAGTGAGGGACTTCATAAGTTTGACTGTAACAGTGGTTTCTCAAGGGTTGTCCAGAAAATAAACTGATCCTGTTGACCAAAGAGAGACTGTAATCCAATTCAGTTTTGATTAAAACTCTTGGTGCCAGGAAACTCTGTGTAGTCAGTTGTATTCTAAATGCAATGAAGAGTAAATGAGATCTGGTGTTGGACCAAGTACAAAGACATAAAATATAGGGAGATGCAACGTCAAATTACACTTGAGAGGAGAAGAGGTATTCCATTTAAAGAATTGTTTTATTTCTAGCACTAAAAGTAATATTTACCCTCTTAAAGATGCTTCACAACACTGCTTGGGCAAAGAGTACTTAATTTCTCTTCCAAATCTGAGTTTGCAGCATTGCTGTGAACTTGGAAAGATTTCCTTTTTTTTTTTCAGTCCAAAAAGTCACTCACCAGCACAAGAGATTAGTTCTATGTAGGTTTTTCAAAATGCCTGGAACATGAAATAGCTAATCCTGCCTTGGTGATAGATTTAAGGATACCTAATTTAAGGCTAACCGATTTACAGCTACAGTACCTAAGGATAGAAAAGGGTTGTGTATAGGTGGGATACACACATACTAGGAAAGCATCATTCTTGGTTGGATACAGTGTCACTGTAGGTTTTGAATATTAATAGTATGGTGTAGATGTCAGCAGCTTGGACTTAGTCTCTATTTGATATTAGCCCTTTATGGTCCGTGTTCAGGGAAAGGAGTAGTCCTTGGTAAGTTGCCATGGTAATAAGTAGAGTAGACATTCCTCAGGTAGAGAAATGAAAGCAGAGCCAGGGTGTGATTCACCTGACTCACTAGAATAATCTAGAGGCATCCTAGATATATAGGGTACTCCTCCTAATCTCCAGCTATTGCATCAGAAAGGTATGGGATTCTCATGTGTTCTGGCTCTCAGTTCCACATTTAGACCTCAGGTACATTGGAGTAACTCAGATAATATGAAACAACCTATGTTTAGGCAAATTAATCATTCTATCAGACTCCTTCACTACTTCTGTCCTACAGATTTAGGTGTGCCTGTTTCTGTTTAGCTCAGCTTCTCTTTTCACTATGACTGCCTCTCTAAAATGCTGTGTTTTCTCCAGCACTTCCCATTGCTTTTCAGTTGAAACACTTGCATTTCTGTGCAGACTGTGAAGATTCTGAGCTCTTTTGCACCCACCCTAATATGCTGTGCACACTGCTATCAATGTCTCAGAGCTCTACTATCTTTGTAGAAAACAGTCCAGCAATTTGGTGCCATTAGGGCAAATCTAGAAAATATACTAATATTCCAAATAAATATGGCATAATAATGCTTTTGTACTGCTGATGAACTTTGAACATGTTTTATACATGCTTTCTTGCTGATCTTTGGATTTAGGTTTAACAAACATGTGTTCCTTTTCTCCTCCTATGAATTCTTACTACCATCCCCCCTATTCTATCAGCTGTCAGTGTAATTTATAGAATGTTTCATTGGTTAAGCACACTAACATGAATCCCACACATTTTCATGTCTTTGATAGGAGGAAAGTAAAACAAGGCTATTACTATACTGAAGAGACCATAGGGGAGAAGAAACCCCCACAACATTTTTATAATTGTAAATAAAAAAGCACAAACATTTATGAATTCTTGTCTTCTTTAATTGAACCTGTAATTTTATTGAGTTTTGCTGATGATTTACAGATGAGATTCAGGCTCTGATGGAATTATTTAGCACATGAGATCTCAGGGAGCCACTTTAACTGTTTTGATAATGTATGAATGACAGGATTCTATCACTGGCAACTGTTCTACATGGGCCTTGTTATACATGGATCTGGCATTACATCCGTGTCTAGCAATTTGTCCTGACAGTCAAAGGTCTTGTCAGATATTGATCTGACACCAGATTCATGTATAACAAGATTTTTGATTGACAGATGAGCAACTGTCCAGAACAAAACCAAAACCCCACTGTTCTTGAAAGCTATCACTTCCAGTCAGTAATCTAGCTTATCTGTAGTATTTACTTACATCTACAGTGTATTGTATCTTTAATTTTATATATAAACCCCCTTTCAAATTGGTAATATTACAAAGATTGGATTTAGCTTCTTAATGAAATTTAAAAGATAAGAACTGGTATAAGCATATTAACAAATGCTACAGAAAACCATGCTTGGCAGCTTCAATTTCAGTGCAGACATATGTAATATCAAAACAGCAGGGAGAAAGTGAAAAGGCTGAGGGGAATTAAGGTGATGTGAGTGAGAGGAAATACGTTAGACATGAGGTTTTAGAGCCTGGATATTATCATTAAAAATCCACAGCAGAAACCACCATTGGGATTTTTAAAGTTTGTGGAAACTTGACCAGAATAAGTGTCTCATAATTTCTGCTTGCTTATCTCTTACAATACTTATGCTACTCTGAGGAAGCTTTCTGGATTCTAGTGACTGGTAAGAGGAAAAGGAGAGGAAAGTATTGTCAGCTTCACTAAGCTTTTGGCAGGCCTCTGTAAAGGACGTTGTTGCAACCACAAGACAGAGAGGAAATAAGAAAAACATAAACTAGAGTGAAGAGATTAGGCATTCATCATTGAAACTACAACACCCAAATCATTCATGGTGTATTAGCAGCAATAGAGAATTACTCAGGCATTGAAAGCAACCAAAAACATGGCTCAGAATTTTATTGCAGAAATGCTATCTACCACAAACCCATAGCTTTGTATTTACCTTTAAAGATCGCTGTAGCTAATGCTGTGTGTTTTAAGGCACACTGAAGTCCCTGGTTGTTATTTAGAAGAAAAAAAGGGCTAACAAAGTTTTTCAGGTCAACATTAGAGTGCAGGGGAAATGGCTGATGCAATCCATTAAGTTAGACTAATTATGATCAGCAGTTTAAGACAGATGGGAATCTTACTGCTGATGTCAATTGGCTGGGGATCAAGCTCTAAGGGATCTCACCTACTTCAAAGGTTGCCTTCCCTCCTTTACTCCAACTGCTTTGAATTAATCTGATGACCCAAGGCATCCACTACAAGGATACAAAGCACCCGTTAATGTAGCTTAACTGGCTGGTTAAGTCAGTTTTATGGCTCCTTTGTGTTACTCAACCAGCGCAATGTATCCAGAACATATAAAGCCTGAAAGCTATAGAGGCCGATTTTAAACACATATAAACATGTATGCATCGTTTCTCCTGCACTAATCTTCATTTTATTCAGTGTCCTAAGCCACTTAAAAACCATTAATTGAACCTTACAATAGCTCTGCATGCATTTTGCTTGGAAGGGCTTTATGTCTGCTTTAGTCTTCAATGAGCAGTTGTACAAGGACCAAGACAGCTTGCTTGGTTAATTCTGTATTTGCAGTTATATTTCTATGACATTGGCTTCCAATTGCTGTCACTGCTCAAATAAACAGCTAAGTAGATAGAATGACTGGTAAAGAGAGATGTCCACAAACACAGGCAAATAGAAATGGATGTGTTTATGTATGTACATATTTCCCTTTAAAAACATCAGATTCAGTGTTGGAATCTGAGGAAGTCCAAAGTCTGAAAATTGTAGAACTGCAGAGCTTGGAGCAAAATCCAGTTTAAACTACTGAAAGCCAACTTTCAGCTTTACTGACGAGGTTTAATGCTGTTCTGAAACACTAATTCATTGGTGGTAATATGCATTACATTTGTCTCCCTTAGCTCCACGTGCCCCAGGATAGGGACAAAGTAGGAAAAAACTCTTTGTCAGTGTGAGGATTTCTATGTGATGTTTGTGTTTTATTCAGTGCAATCCATTATTAATTTTTATATTCCTAAAACCTCCAGCAATGTTGAAACCAACACTTTCAACTGCAGCCTGAGCCGTGGTATCTATTAAGTGAGATCTTTGAAATTGCTACATTTGAAACCACTCTCAAATCAGAGAATCCGGTAAATCTCTCCAGCCTGTGCATATATATGTGAAAAGGATTATTTTCAAAGAAATATGTGGGTTTTTTTCCTGCTAGGTTGAGGATGGCTTCAGCCTGAGAGCTGATACTTCAGAAGTTTCCAACTACAGTCTGATGTGACTGAGGCTGAATTTCAGATCATAGCTTCAACAAAGAATGAAGCCTTCAGTGTCTGAGAATTTACTTATTTGAAATTATTAATTTTAATTAACTATTCATTGTTAATTTATATCACAATATGTTCTCTATATAGTGTGTGGAAAAGTATACATTTTAATTTTAGATGTTGAGTGTAAACAAAACAGATTCTAAGCCATTTGAAAAATCAAAAACAGGCTTTAAAAAATAATGTAAGCCACACTAATAGGAATGGATTTATACAGACCTGTTGCATTACAAATAGAAATAAACTTGTATTGCACATCCCAAACGAGTGTTTTGAGATCTTTCTGCTGCTCCTTGCAGTACCCTGATCTAGCCAGGACAGTAATTGTAGTAACTTTTTATATACCTTCTATGCTTTCCAAATCTTGAAATACATGTTGGTGTATTCCAGAAGGTTGTCACAGTTTTACTTTATTTAGAATTTCTTTAGTTCTTCTGTATTGTGGGTTTTTCTCTTCCATTTTCTTGGGTTATAACATCTGTCAGTTCTGTTTTATGGGTTTGTTTGTCTACAGAAAATGGAAAAAGTAATGATTGTGCCAAGAGACCTCTGTATCATTTTATATGACCATGAAGAATGGACATTCATGACTTGCTTACAATGGAGACAGTGGGTCTGATGCTGATATCAGTTACACTGATGTAAACCACAAAAAGTTCCTTTGTATTTCACCAGTGTAAAATTAAAATAAGATTTGAGGAAAAACTTTTCAAAATCAGATATGATATAAAAGTTTGTGAAAGGTCAAACATTGCTTTTAATAAATAATTTTAGAATAGTTCTAAATCTCTCTTTCTCTCCCCTTAAAATATTCTAGTTGTCCATAAGGGGAATAACACTCTAGGCCTTTTGCTTTCTTTGGCAATACCAGATTTCTCGTGCCTCACTATCTACCCAAGCTGTGTAGTTTTCTCACAACAGCTGCACATGCTGTCTCGAGTTATTAACTCCGACAGGAAGCCTGAGGAACTGCTGAGTAGCTTCCTCTCCTACAGGGTTTCTACACTGGTTTGTGGGGCTCCTACATGGAAAGTGGATGGTTTAGAAGAAGCCATCCTCTTAATAAGGACTCTTGAGAAGCTGTGTTCGGATACCAAAAAATGTCTATGCTTCTCATATTGTTCCAGGCTGTGTTTGGGGAACAGAAGGAAAATAAAGTTGAGGCAAAAAAAAAAAAGTTCATCAAAACATCTTCTGTTTTGGCCACTCTGGCACAGAGTGGGTTTTCTGTGAAATTTCTCTGTGTACTTTATGTCAGTATAACAGTGGCAGTATTGCTTCTAAAGATTGGGTCGATAGCTTCAGAGAATAAATAATTACTTTTGGGGTATTTAGATCCTACAGTGATGGGTGTTTGCATGAAGTGATACACATGTTCAGTATCTAAAATTTGCTAATTGAGCTGTACATCTGGCCAGCAGGTTGTGCAGTGTATTACCTGTTTTTCAGCAGATTGAAGCAGAGCACAATGAAAACATTGGAGTGAAAAATTGTCTTATGAGACAATGAAAAATCTTTAAATTGATAAAGAAGCCAATGAAGGAACTTGTAAGGTAACTTAATTTCCTCACTACCTCTATATGAGAAAATTTACATTCAGTCAGTTTTGCAAAGGATCTGGGTTCTTTCCCATTGATGGAAAAGGAAAAAAAAAAAAACAATAGATGTAATGGCTTCCTTGAGTATTTTGCAAGCAGCAGGTGGATGCCAAATTGCTGAAATTCGTTATGTCTGTAGCCAAGGTGCTTTATTTTTAACTTTTTAGTCTAGATACAGGCCAAATGGGCACACAGTCAGTCCATAACCATGGGTATTTTCCAACATTAATTATATTCCACATTCCAGTGGGCTATATAGTTAATGTCTTCCTCCACAGTGTTTGAATCATATATTTTGCAAATACCTATTTTCCTTATCAAAAGAATCTCTTTTTATTCTTTTTTTTTTTTTT
>VZRX01013800.1:52352-137042 GCA_013398075.1 Notiomystis cincta
ACTCTTCCCTCTCCTTCACTTACTATTGCTCATACAAGGTGCTCAGTTAATGGAATTTATAGGCACAATTAAAAAAATAATGTTCCTTCTCAATCCTCCTTTGTCTTTTTATGTCAAATATCTTCTGACATATGGATCTTTTTGGAGATGCAAACAAAGTGGCTGAGTGAACACTTCTGGCCATCATCTTCATCCAGATTAAAAACCCCAACAACTTTTCCCCAAAACATTTGTGCTGGAATTAATGCTCTCAGTAATATAATTCAGAAAAAATAAATCCAAAAGTCCTGGAATAAATATATGCAGATATATACCTGTGTTTTAAAGTGAGATGTGATAACTTAAAAAAAAAATAGATAATAATCAAATCTTTCAAGAAATTTGACCTGCATATTTATGGTTTTCATTAATCCTTTGCTGTTAAACTGATGACAAAATGTAATTGACAAAATTCTAGTCTCATGAAATTCAACGAATGGCCCATCATTGATTTCATTGAGTTAAATTTTCAAACTGCATGTGTATAGTGACTCTCTGTTCATTTGAATTTAGAAATAGTTTGCTATCTACTTAGTGCTCTGGTATCTAAATTGGAAATTTCTATTATTAAAAAATGGGAAGCAAAGTTACCTGCTGTATTTTGTTCTTCTCCAAAGCAATGGAGAGACATCTGGCTTTATTGACTTTCTGATTCTATTTTATGGATTGATAAGAACAGAAAGAGGCTCTACCTGTCTATTCAGCACTAAAATCTCTTTTCTAACTGCCTTGGCTTGGGACATGTGAAGAGTTAGAGAGACCATAGAAATGACTGGAACTCAAAGATGAATGACTGCAAAAGTCAGCAACTACTACAGATGCTGATGAATCTACTTTTAGCTCCTGAGAGGGGAAGATTCCTTTATATATGCAATCATCACAAATTAGTTTTATGTAGCCATCCCTATACTGTTTGGTTGTTCCTTGTCTAATTCTTTCAATAAAAAAATTATGTATAGGGGTGAAATTGTGCTATATAACACAGGTGCTGTACTAATGAAATCTGGGTAACCATTTGGTAAAAACTACAATGACTGAAAGTGATGAGGAATGTCTGATTCTACTTAAATGCAATGATTTTTTTTGATAGAACATATGTATCTAAGTTCCATGTAATGTCCTGGGCAATCCTTTTCAGGCTTGTAAAAGTATTATAACTCACTGCTGAGATATAAATGTTGCTGACATTAATATATCAATCAAGCTCTGAACAAAATGGAATGATGTTACTTAATAAAATTATGTCAATTATTATAACTTCCACTATTTCATGTAAGTCCTCTTTAAAAACTGTAAAGTAAGGTCAGCAATAACAGAGAAAGAGAATGTAGCATTAATTTTATCAGATTTCTAAAGGAGTCACTCCTTTAGAAAGTTTTGATGGTATACTTTAAGGATTATTACAAATCAATTATTCCTTTGTCTGGAAGGAAATAATGCCTGTAATGTGATTGCTATGTCAATACTAGCCATGAATTAGGTTTGGAAGCATGGAGAAATGCAAATTACTACTACATGCTGAGTATTCATCCTATAACTAATGAATATTCACTTGACTCTTGTAACCTAACCTAATTACCCATAAAGCCACAGATAGATTTCACTTGACCTTAAACTTTAAACTGTTAGCTGCTCCTTTCCCTGATAACAAAGTGATAATGCAATTATTTGTGTACCAAAGCAGAAAGAGGTTGACCCCCAGTAAGATGTCTGTGAAGTACATAGCATGGAAAAAAAGCAAGAGTTTTGGAAAAAAAATTTTAAATTGTCTGCCTGAGAATTGTAAGTCTTTTAAGAATGGTATGAAAGTATCAGTTCTAAGGAAAAGGAGGGAAAAATTAAATAAAATAACCATAAGTGAAATAGAATAAAAGAGCACATTTACTTAGGCTTTAACCAAGATACTGCAGTTTTACTTTCATTCTCTGTGTAAAACAAAATCCTCAAACCACTGGATATGGGTCTGCATAATAAACGAGTCAAGGTTGATAAAAGGCAGTCTCTTAATTTGATTTTCTCTTTTAACAGTGAGGCAAAAGTCTGACAAGTAAAATGACCAAATGCTGCCAGCTCTAGCTAAGAGATATACATGATAAATAGAGCCTGTGTCATAGGAACCCTTAGGAAAACTGGAAATTGCATCTGTACTTTTTGTACTTTCATATCACATCTGTATTTTCTAAGGAAGTATTTTTTCCTCTCACTTGGAAAACTAGAATTTGCTTTGATATTAGTACAAGTTCTCTATCCAGCCACATTCCCAATGACAATAGATGACAATAGAGTTGCTTCGGCGTAGTGTTCTTCAAGGTGGTCTTGCAGATATACCAATATACACCTGTTTTTTACTTTGTGGACCTGACTGGAAGAATTTTTGTGTTTTTTTTTTTAAATTGAAACTTCATGTTCTTCAGTAGTAATGCTTGTGGAATTTTTTTCTATCCCCAGCTTCAGTCTTTCCCTGCTTGACCTTTTTGTAGAGTTATTTTTCTATGCAGGTAATTTCTATGACCTAGCCCAAGTCCTAGATTGACTGGAAAGAAAGGTGCCTTACAGCACAGAGAACAAGTGAAAGTCTGTAAACTGCTTTATGAGGAGATTATGTAACTTCTCTCCTGCTCTAACACAAATATTTGGGAGAGATCCAGATAGATTTACTCATGTAAATATAAGTAAAAGAAACATTCTGAGAACTGAAAAAAATTGCACTTTGATACCATGGTAAAAATGAAAAAAATCTGTCTTTTTATCCATATACCATAAATCTTCATCTTATTTTTATGAGTTATCCTTGCTTCTATTTGGTCTAATGACAGTGATGTGTAATGCAAGGAGTACAAGGCACCTGAAATGCATTTGTGAGTTCTTACTCCAGTGAACAAACCTGTTATTTTGTGAGGGGTGTGAGTGTAAATAATCCTTTTCTAGCTATTTGCACTAGGAGGAATGGAAACAGAAAAGCTGGGGCTTGATAAAAACTAGGATGACACTGTCAACTTCCCTGTCATGATTAGTATTGCTGGAGCAGAGAGCTGTTCACTTGTTCCCTAGAGGAAAGCTAAGGATTGCTGTCTTTCCCACTTTTCAAATGTGGAGATGGAGACAAGTTTACAAAGCAAATATTTATGCTTTCTCTTTTAAAGCTGTGGCTCACAAATGTCATGATTCCAGGCACTGTAATGAAGCTACAGTACAGATTGCATGCAGCATCAGAAAGTAAAACCTCATAAAACTTCTGGATTTGTACCAGAAACCTCACATGAATAGTAAGAAAAAGAGACTTATAAAAATACCCCACACTTGTCAAAGCAAAGAGAGTGGTCATCCATATTTGGGATGCATGTATCTGTTGTCACCTCACAGAAAGATTGTCTTGTCCAGGAAATCCTTGATTTCAGAACAGCTCTGTACAAACCTTGCCTATAGACCAGGGTTAATTAGAACTGTCAGGAGATGACTTTATTAATAAACAAAATATTCTCCTTTCTGCCCAATTTAAGAACTGTTCTACAGATGAAAAAGAGGCTTAATTTTGAAAAATTTTTGCTGAAAGCACATATGAATGGTCATGTTGGAAAACATAAAAAACATGAAGTAGTTTGCTTAAACCAGTAAATTTAAATAATACTGCATCTGTTCCCTTGAAAAAAGCAAATAGAGAATTATAAGAGTCATGATTTGTAGATCTTTGTTTGCTGTTGGGAATATTTTAAGAAACAATGGCACTAAATACTATGAGTCACATTCAATGTCCAGTGCTTTCAAGGAAAATTGCACTAATGTAAAAGTAATTCTTACTGTATATGTCACTTTCCTTTAAAACTGAGTATCTGGGAAATTATTTTAAAACCAGCAAAGTTTTCAGATTACCTGTTGCTGATGTTGAAGAGATGCATATAGTATTCATGTCAGTAATTTATGGAGAGGTATTTTTGTGTTTAGTACATTAGGGTTTTCAAAAGAGACACTCTGACCTGCAGCTAAAACATCTGTGAATCCTTCTTCTTGTAGATGACAAGATGACTCCTGAAATTATTTCTTTTGTAGTGCCTTCACAAAGTGATACTATTCTCTCTGCAGACAAACAAGAAAAAGGAAAGGAAAAAAGCAAAAAAAAAAGTAATGTTTCAAGGCCAAAGAGTTCACCTTTTTGCCAAAGCAGCAAAATCCTCTTTGCTTAGTCTATATAGACTTATGAGCTTAAAGACAGAATTTGTAGGGAAGGATACTAGGAGGACTTTTTTTTTTATTCCAAAGAAATTAAGGCTCCAAGTAGAGGAGAAAAGATACCCTTTTCACAATTGATGATGCCAACAGACTGTTTGATATTCAATTTGGAGCACATAACCTATCAAAGATGACAGAGGACTCTCTGTCTCTCCAGATTGCTTCGCACACCATGTGAATAAATCCCACTGGTTACTTCTGGACTCTGTTATAAGGCAGAAGAAAAATAAGGATTCTATGATTTCACCAGCCTCTCTTTAATCAGAATTCTATAGGGTTACCCTAATAAAACCCACAACATGATGAGTTATGAATTAAGATAGAAATTAGCTAATATAACCTGCTATCATGCTGCAGTAATTTCCTAGGATGTGTGACCTCAGTCTGGATGGGACATTGTAAAAAAGAAAAATGGTGAGACTGAGAATAAAAATGATTTACGTTGACTCTTTTCCATTCTTATGCAAGTCTGCTTAGAATTATTTCAGGATTGGGGAGTATCTGGGTAGGTCAACATACTGCATGGCCAATTTGTATGGGTAGGAAATACTGAAAGCAGCATATATTGAGCCATTTTGTACCCTTTAGCACATTTGCAAAGCATTAGAGTTACTAATGCCTGTAATTTCCTTCTTTTTATGAAAATCAAAGTGACCTAAATATATCAAATTAAAATAGCAGATAAATTTTAAAATTAGAAGGTAATTTTATGTTTTGGCCAAGAACAGAGTCTAGGTGTAAAAGCTTTCTTCCCTTAGCTGATCTATTGTGTTGTTAGGTAGAATGCATATGCCTACTCTGATGATCCATCACTGTTTTATTAACCTAAAAATTCTCCCCAAAATGTCATACATATTATGTCACATATAAATCATATGTAGCTCAAGAATTTTTGCTGAAATAAAAGATAAAAGAAAAAATTGCTGAAAATATTGTGATTTGCTAATTTTACTTTTTTTTTCCTGTTTGAAAAAAATCAAAATTAAGCATTTAATTTCATGTTATATTCATACTATTTTGTTTGTGTCTAAGGTCATAGGAACAGTAATTTGTTTTAAATTACTCCATGTCATGTACTCCCAGCCTGCCCTACAATTCTCAAAACCCATTCTGGAGAGTTTCCTACTACATCACCAGGTGCTTTAAGGAATATTTTCTGTGATATGTGCTAATGGTAAGGTGAAAAGGATTAAAGAAAATAGATATACAAGATACCACTGTGTTTTAGGTAGATGAAACTTACTTTCCTTCTGTGTTGAGCTGTCAATGAAAATCATCTACTTGAAATGTACAAAGCGCAAGGTGTTTTGTGTTTCACTTCCCTGTCTTTCAATATTTTCAGTCCTAAATCTCATGTTCTGCCAAAAGTCAGTTTTAAAGGTTTTTCTTTGGTTTTCAGCTGTTCTCATTATGAAGAATTCTTGCCATCTTATTAAATATTTGGCAGAAGTTACTGGATTAAATGACTGGTTGATTTTTTGAGGGAGTGGGGGGGCATAGCAACTGCTATTAGTAAAGCATAAATTCTTCTTCTTTAAGTTCAAGTGAGGACACAGATTTAAGTAGGTTTCTTTTAATTCTGTAAGCACATTAAATGTTTTAATATTGACCATATTATTTGTTTTTAAGTACCCATAAGAAAGGTTAGATCTAAATGAGAGTTCTGCAGGTGCTGGGAAGGCATCCAGAGAGACCTTTGCAGGTTGACAAGTGGGCACGTGAGAAACTCATGGAAGTCGACAAGGCCAAGTGCAGGGTCCTGCACCTTGCACTCTCCAGTATCTGTAAACAGTGGGGGATGTATGTATGGAAAGCAGCCCCATAAAAAGGACATGGGAACACTGGTGGATGAAAAGCTGTCCATGAGCTGTCCATGTGCTCTTGCACCCCAGAAAGCCAAATATATCTTGGCCTGCGGCAAGAGGGACCAGTAGGTGATTCTGCCCCTTTAGCTCCATGTTCACGGCCCCCTACCTGGTGCACTGCTTCCAGCTCAGGGCTCCTCTGCACAGGAAAGACATGGATCTGTTGCAACCAGTCCAGAGAGGGAACATGAAAAGGATCAGTGGGCTTGAGCACCTCTTCTGTGAAGACATGCTGAGAGAGTTGGGGCTGTTCAGTCTGGGGAAGAGCAGGCTCCAGGGAAACCTTCCAGCACCTTCCAGTACTTAGGGAGCCTTACAACAATGCTTGAGAGAGACCTTTTTACCAGGACCTGTTGTGACAGGACAGTGGTCAATGGATTCAACTGAAAGAGAGTAGATTCAGAGTAGATCTAAAAAAAGAAATATTTTGTGATAAAAGTGGTGAGATACTGGAACAGGTCTCTCAGAGAAATTGTAGAAGTCCAATCCGTGGAAGTATTCAAGGTCAGTTTGCTATTAGAGAAATTTCCTGAAAATTGTTGCTGCCATTATTTTTACTCCCTACATAGTATGGTTATATCTGTGATGCTCCTCCTGGAATTCAGGATCTAGCTCCCGATCTTTAATTTCTGAAGTCACCAAAAGTACTTGTTAAATGCCCCATAACATTGTTACCTCAACTCAAATGGCTACCCTTTACTTTCCAGAGTTTCTTTTGTTGTAAAAAAGCAGTTTTATTCAGTTAATGTAAAAGTATTTCTGTCTGGAGTATCTCTTCCTCTACCTTAAGAGTCCTTAAGAGTAGTACTTTCTCCATTTTATCTTCACTATGCAGTTTCATTATTTATTTACCTCTGCAGTCTTTCATATCTTTTACCAAAAATCTAAAGAAAAAGTCTATCCTCCTCATCTGCTTCTAACTGCTGTCTTTTGGTCCAGCTATCTCACTTTTGCTGGTGCACTAAAAATAGTTGATAACATCTGGCAATTCTAAAACCCCATACTCAGTCTCCCTTCTCACAAACTCTTCAATGGACATTCACTGTATTATCCAATTTGAAGAAGACCTGACTTTACAGGAATAGAGGCAGTTTCTGACTGGACTGCCAAATCAGCCAGATATTCTCACACGATGAAACTAAGTGTTTACATGGCTCAGCCACTGTTGCCAATGATTATCTTCTGTTGGGGCTGTTGGAGGGAATAATTTACAGTGTATTGAGCCACAGAAAGAAAAGAATGAGCTAGATCAAAAATAAAGATTTGATAAATTTCCACTTTAACTTGTCTTCCTTGGGACAAAGTGGGATTCAGAGTTTAGAGTTAGATATATGTCTTCTTCCCTCATAGACTCCAGAGTGAGCTGGGCAACTCAGCATTGAATCCAGAAGACCTCTGGGCTGCCTGAGGAGTTACCTTGATATAAGCATAGGAATCAGTGATGAGAGGTGTATATCTAACAACCTGACCATCTCTGAAGTTTGCTGACTGACTGAAAGCTCATTGGAAGATGCCTCCAGCCACTTCTGATCCCTGACATTGTACCCTGACTAGAAGGTAAGTTTACTTAGAGCTCCTCTTCAAAGAATGAAACAAGACTCTCCCTGGTGGTAATGAAAAAGGTGCTACAATTGCCTAATTTGGTGGGATCGTCTAACAGACATTCATAAATATGGAATTCTGTAGGTACAGAGAGGGATTTTTTGAGCTGGAAGGAGAAAGACTCATATCTCTCCTCCTTCTCTGAAGGTTTTTATGTAGAGTTAATGTAACAAGATCCCCTCCCTATCACATTAAACTGGTTTCAAGATATGTGGAGGCAGAAATAGAAATGTATGAGGAAAAATCCCATCCTGATGGGTTCTTGTCTGGCAGGTTAAAATGTTTGCTAGTTGTGCCATGTAAATATATACATAGAGACTACATTTGAGGTGGCCAAAACCAAAACCAAGTTACTAAAATGTCCTAAAATCTTCAGTGAACAAAGTACTGTTAGGCTAGTCATATCTGTTTCACCTAACCTTTAGCCTGATGCTGAGAAAATTATGGGCAAATTGCATGCTACTGTACTGCTTGGGGAAAGGGTGACTATTCTGGGGTGTCTGCCTTAGAGTTAATGGCTGTTTTACTGTGGAGATGCTGCTTGAGGAATGCCTGGCAGTGAAATTCAGCTGATTACATGCAGAAATGTGCAATATACTATGAATCATGCAGGAGAAATAAGTGCTTCTAAGGAGAAGTTCAAAGAGTTCTCTTGAGTTAAGTGTCTAAACCAGGTCTGTTGTACTGTGTGCTAAAAGACTGTTTCTCTCTCATCAGCTGTAAAAGGAAATAGGTATAGATACCTAAACTGCAGAATGCCTAAAGTAATAGGAAAATCCAGGTCATCATATTTATTCAAACTGTACTAATTTATCATACCAGTGTTCAGTCAAGATACCTATATTTCTCTGGATTACTAACTGTAATTACAATATACTATCCACGTTACATAACTGTGACTTGAAATTCAAGTCTGTTCATTGAGGGGATGAAATTTAGAATTAAAATTGAAAGAAAAAAAAAAGCTGAATGCTAAAAAATATTAAAATTAAAAAATATTAATTGGAAAATAATGTGTTAAAATTAATAAGATGGCCGGAATTTGCAAAGATATTTACTAAGTGCTGTAAACCATGTACTTAAGCAAGGGATAATCTGCACTGAGAGAAAAAGCAAAAATAATTTTATACTTTTTCTTCCTATTCCAATATAACTTTTTGATAGTACAAGGTATGCTTTTAGACTTTCATATAAACTTTGGAACTCCTAAATAACTGCAACATCAGTAGTAGATTAGTGAAAAGTCTAAAACCAGTCTTAAATTTTTTTTCTGTTTATCTACATTTACATCCAGCATCAACTGAGAAAGCAACCTTAACTAACAGGGAGCAAGCCACAACAAGGGCAGAAGCTATTCCTAGGAGAACAGTATCTCCTCTTTTTCCTATAGTTCAAATATTCTCCTCAAGATATCTCAGAGAAACTACATTTCCTGAACTTGTACATACAGAGGGAGGCAATCTGAATTTGACACAGCTAAGAATATCCAAAGGCTAATGTCAGCAACAGTTAAATGCTCTTTGCTCCTAGGGCTTCTAAGCTGTTAGTTTTGGGTAATAGCAAAGAGACCAACGGGTGTTTTACAAGTGACAGCTTGCTTGTAGCCTCAGTTGGGTTTATTCAGCAGAGCTGACTGCAATGCAAGGACACTGCTGCTAATCCAAACCCAGTCACTGGAGTGCATTGGGATGAAAGGCAATGGCTCCACATTATGCACCTGTTCAGAGAGTACTACAGCTCCCATTTCTCCACTCACTTATTTTTCATGTCCTGTGAAAATTAGAAATTGAAATTCTCTGGCCAGCGAAGAGTAGTATATTGAAAGTGGGCATCTGTAGGGTTTTCAAGCCATCAGAGTACAGAGTTTCTGGGAACAGCACAGGTGAACATCCAGACCAGGGAATTCAGAGCTCTCATGTCTCCAAGTACGCACATAGACAGCACCTTAGCCTGAGCCTAAATCGTAGATGTGCTTTTTGGTCTGTTTTAGTCATGAGCCAAAAACCTGACAGCCTAAACCTAGAGTGAAGATTTTTCCAGAGAGGTTTTCAAAGCCTCAGTTGTATAGGTTGATTTGGATCCTCATTTCTTATTTGATTTTATGGTAGAAGGCAGTAGAAGGGAAACTTCTACAGCTTGGTCAAGCCTGTGAGATTGTAACTCTTGAGGCTGCAAGTCCAGGGCCTACAGGCACTCAGACATCTGAGGGTGCTGCTGCTTATACACCAGACTCATAAATAAGGCTCAGGAGGGGCCCCAAGTTAAAACCTATGGTTTATTTGGACAAGAGAGACTCATATGGTATAGCCCCAATGAGCATTTTATGAATTCTTTCAACCTTTCCATTGAAAGATCCCAGTCTAACACTTCATAGATCAGATGTCGGAATATATAAAATATTCTATAAAATATACCTTTATCTCCTTGTAATAAATTTAATTGACATCATCTGCACTGCACTGTGTAAAACAGTAGCTGTGGGAAAAAAAGCACGTCTTTGAAAATCTCCAGTAAAATTACCTTTGCTCAATAGTTTTTTCAGGGAAGTACAGTAATTACCAAACAGAAATACATGTTCATTATTCTAATCCAATTACATTTCAACAGGTGGAACAACGATTCTTTCTGTCACTGATTTCCAGATTTTAACTTTATTTTAAATTCGGTAAAAGCCATAAGACTTCCTTTATCATAGGTGCTTTCGACTTTGGGACAGATGATAACCAAAAATTATAACAGAAGTTTTTGAAAGCCTTACGGGATGTGTACCAGGGTTGGCTGGATCATTGGTCAAATAGTGAGATGTACTTTCTTCTTGTAAAGCAGTAAAGTGCCTCTAACCTATATCAATGTTAAAAAAAATTACCCACAGCAGGCTAGCTTTTCCTAACAAGAATAGATAACACTCTTCCATTTGGAATACTCTTTTTAATGTTATATATTTACCCCAGGAGGAACTTATATAAGTGGTTGGATAAATTCATATTTGTTTAAATAAAACATCACAATAAAAAGTCTCATCATTACTGCAGCAGAAAAAAAATTCAGATATGTAATACTACAATAGCATTATGCAGTTATAAACCAGAAAGCAAACATATATATATATATAACAAATATAACACGATAAATTATAATACAACCTACAGGTATGCACTGTAATGGTTTCTCTAAAATATGATTTGAGTTCTTCTGAATTTCAAAAATTTCTGAGAATTGCAAATTTTGATGAATGTTACTTTACTGAACTCTTCATAGAAAGCAGAAGACCTTGATTAACTTATTTATTTATACATCTTACTTTCTCATCTCTCTCAATGCATTTTGTGAAATGAGGGATATTTTAGAATAGCTACATTTCTTGACTTAAAAACACTTTCTTTTCTAGAATTTATTTCCATAACTCGAAAGTTATCAGCCAAATAAACAATACAATCAACCTCTATGCTGTTACAAATAGCTTCAGCAATTCTGCTCCCTTTGAGTAGGAGAAAATGTTTGTTATCTCAGGAAATGGATATGGAATTACTCAGTGTGTATCACTGAGTATATTGAATTATATATATTGAATTATAGCCTAAAATCTGTGAACTGAAGGTGTGCAACTCTTAAGAGGGTTTTTCCCCAGGGAGGACTATATCCCTTGATGAATCAGATATACATTTATCATAAATATAAATATTTATCTTTAGATGCAGACTCAGAATTTTTCTCAATATCTCAAAATGCCTGCCTATCAGTATGATGCTGTTACTGAGTTTATTTCTTGAATTTTCGTCTCTCTTTATATATTCATTGTTTTATTCCACAATATTTTTCTTCTGAAAATGCAAAATAAAGGGTTTATTTAAACAAAACAAACATCCTTCGCCTTAAAAGGAGAACAATCCTTAATATATTACCCAAAAATTTAATCAAGTATAAAAATTACATGCCTTGCAAATGAAAGTGGAATGTTTCCTCACATTGTGTGTTAATTGAACAGTAAACAAAAGAAAACATCGCTAATTACAGCAGTGTTTATAAAGTTATTCTATTCTATAGAGTTATCTGGCAAATAATGACATATATTTAAGTCCAAGACTAATGTATTAACACTTTTGTTTTATTTTGAGGAAACAATGCAAAGAATCTCTTATTTTAATTTGGCTCTTCTGCGGTGCATTTCAGGACTGAGTTACTCTGCTTGAAGGCAAAGTGCTAATAAAGTGCTCAAAGTACAGGGTTTTTGTAGACTTGTGCCTGTCATCAGTAGAAAAGGAGAATTTTAGCCCAAATGTTGTTTATCTAGAGAGCCACAGTCTAGAAACACCACTAAATGATGTGTCTGGTTGCTGTTATGGTAAAATTTTTGGTACTATGAAGTCAGTGGAGAACTACAATTCACAACTTGCTCATATTCATTAATTGTTAGTTATTGCTTATTAAATGACTAATTTCTAAAGAATACGATGGTTTGTCATTCAAAACACAGATCCAGAAGATCCTTGCAGGATATAGTGCCTATATTTCATTCATTATTTACTTTGAAAAATGCGTTCCTGTGTTCTCCAGACATTTTAGCAGACTTTTATATGTAATTTCTTCTCTACTCTGGACAGATCTACTGCTTTTATTACCAGGTACAATTTACAGCAACGGGTCTGCAATATCTTTCTACTTGAACTCAGTGGACCACATCATGTCCTGGTTACATTCTTCTGACCCTGAGAATGTTGTTTCTTTAACTCAGTTGGAGATATGATGTGGAAATCTACAGAACTACATGCAATGTGGTTCTATTTGTTATGACTTACAGTGTCATCTTTATTGGAATGATACCTTGGCTTCTTCATCAAGAAGCACAATTTTCTTCATTGACTTCATGTCCTTCATTCAGATTTGTTTCTGTTATGTTTTTTTTCTGGTTGTCTGCCTGTGATTTTCCCAATTGAAAATTCTACTTTGTTTGTTTATACCATGGCCTACTGTTAGATTAATTCAAAAATTCTGCAGAGCATTAGTCAGATTTTGGTTTTCTTTTTACACAAGAAAAGTCCTTATATTGAAAGAATCCATAAATCAGCAATCATTTGAGAAATAAGGCAAGCTGGTTCATTGGGAAAAGTTCATTAGACAAAACATGGTTTTTAAGGCTCAGGTGTTTTGCAGAGAGTGAACAGCCTAGAAATATTCACTTTAAAATAATATTTCAGACCACTGTTCATTTTTAACTTCTTAACTTTTAGCCACTGTGTTTTCAGACCTTGAATTGGCCATGAATGATTCACTGTAACGATTTCTGACTTCCATCTCTGATGTTCTGTATATAGTCACTCTTGTGATCAGTATTATGCTACATAGGATCTGGGTGGCATTCAGGACCTTTGTATGCATAGTGCTTCACAGACATATGGAAATATGTAAGCAGACATACTGTGCTTAGTAATATTAAGATGATTTTCATTATATTGTATATGCATTTGGAGCATTCTCCCTCTTGAATGACAAGCTATTCTAGCTCTATTTTGTGCTCAGTTTCTGTCTGTGACCAGAAGATAATGTTTGCTGTGTTCTACAAACAGTTCAGTAGTCTGCTCTCACAAATAATTATGTACATATGTATAGAGGCTTGCTAAGAGAATGGCTCACACAAAGTTACTCACATCCAAGTGTTTGTAGGAATAATTTATAGGAGAGACTCAGGCGGTGTAGAAATGGTCTTTCCATAATAAAAACAAAACCATAAGAAACTATAAACTGGCTTTAGCATTATGGATTAAATTGTCTAAAAATTCATCATGGGGAAGACCACTTCTCAGCATTTGACATGTTCTATCTGCTCTACTGAGACAGATAGTAGGTGTTATTTTGCTTTTTGCTAGCTGACAAATCTAACTGTTGATGATTCTTCTTCTATTATGTGGTGTTAACTATATATCTATACAGTTCTCACAGGTACCAAAAGTGAGGTTGTATACCCTTTGCCATTTACACCATACTAGAAAACAAGTGTTCACTTGAAGGTAGAAGATGTTGTGTTGTAACTTTGTCATATATTTTCTCCCTTTCTCAATTTTTTCCTTCTTTTTTTTCTTAATTAAAATTCAGAGGAAAGTCTCTTCAACTAAAAATATAACCTTTTGAAGTCATTCATTATTCCCTAGCAAAGTATGAAAGTGTGAATATGATAAAAGCTCTCCAAAATGAAAGATAAAAAAGTATTCAGTTTGAAATTATAGAGTAGAATGTCTCTTTTGCATAGAGAATGTAGTTTCCTCATATAATGTATATTTGATATGTATAAGCATGATGATATATTTACTTTTCTTATATGGTCTAGTCTGGTAATAGCTTTCTCTTTTGTAGAAGTGAGTGAAGATCAAGGTTAAGCAGTCACATTTTTAAAATGCTGCTTCTTTCTCAAAATATTACTGTGAAAGAGTAGGCTTGAAAAATTAGTTGGGGATCATGGCAAATGACATTAAATTTGTAGCAAAGTATACCAATAATATAAGAGACAAACAAATTGACTATGTGAGTTTGTACAGCTTAAGAATGCTTATAATGCTGTGTGTGTCTTATATAGGCCTTTATACTGGATAGATTTTAACTTCTCATTTGAGAATGACTCATTTGCTACATGATATTCCTCATTATATAAATTTTGACAGATCCCAAGCTTCAAGAAAGCATACACACTTGAAGGAAAGTCTTTAAAACTTCTAAGTTTAAGTTTACTTAGGTACCTATTTCATTTCAAAGACACTTTCAGATGATGTCTTTTAAAGCCTACTTAGAGAACTGAGTTGTGGGAAAAAGAAAAAAATGCTTGCACTGAAGATACGGCCTTTTCAAGCATCAAAGATACCCTTCACCAAATTACTTCTTAAGAAAAGTGTTCTTCTTTTGAAATGAGGAATGGACGCAGTCCTCCTGGACTATCTAAAGGAATTTTTGCCAGTGCGTGCGTTGCCTGTTCTTTCACAACTCATCTGGTGTCTGCCCAGCTCTTTTGCAGATCAAAGTACCCCTTAAGTGTCAGATGCTGATATCTGTGAGAATGATACACTCAGTCTGTAGCTGTCTTATCTCTTGGTGTATGCCCACTTTCCACTTTTCTTCACAGACCCTAGCTTAACCAAAAAGTACAGGTCTCAGGAACAAGTGAAGATGTCTTATGGAACAATATCTTAAAGATGGAATTTTCCTCAGATTGTGAGTACTAGCTCAGTCCAGTCATCTGCATCTGTATTAATTAACTGAACAGGGCCAGTATGTGGGTCAAGCATTACCTCTCAGAGCTAGACAGTTAAAACTGGATCTGTCAGTGTGTAAACTGTAACTGCTTAATCTTTTGTACATTTACATTATATTTACATCTAGTTTTAAATAGCTTGTATCAGGGTTACTTAAAGACATGTTCTCCTCTTTCCCTTGTTTCTGGCTGAACTTAACAACAGTAGCTCAGTAGTTAACATATAATGTAGCATAATGCAAAATTTAAAATCTCCATGACCCAGTTGCTAATTACAACTAAGTAGGAATGTGTGATTTAATCTTAGATATGCCCTGCATGCAGTCCTAGGACAATGTAGGAGTGGGGACAGTGTTTCCTGTGAGAAATAAGGATGACTACTGTCATAGAGCAGTAAGTCTATTAGTTCTGGTTTTGCCATATCCTGGGGCTCAGTTGTTTCAGCTGACTCCAGCTGTTTACCCCAGCATGTGGAGCATCATGTTCTGGCTTCAATAGATTCATACTTTGACCTCTGAATGCATTTCTGCCTCAGGTGCTCTTTCTCGCAGTATTCTGGATTCTCTGTCATGTCTGCAAGTCTCAGAGGACTGTCTGCAGACCATGACTTTGTCTGGTCTGTGTAGCTCTCTTTGCTAGACAAATTCTGATAGCTGATCAAGAGTTACTTCTGAGTCTTACATTAATTTCTCCTTTAGGCTGTTTTGTTCCAGATTCCAATCATGATCTAATATTATCAAGGATTCAGTTTATCCCTGGATTGCTACATTAGCTCTTCACACATGAGCACTTCTATATTTTCGGGGTTTTTGTGCTCTGTGCTTAGAAATGCATTGCTGATGTGTTTCATTTTTATGTAATGAGAAGCACTTCTCAAATCTCTGTATTAAATCTCTGCAGTTAGTCTACTCTGCCTGAGCCTCATCTACCTGAATTAACTGCAAAATACTACAAACATTAAGTGATTCAAGACCAGCTGTTACCAGCAGTTTCCTCTGTCATCTTTTCTCAGGGTAACTACGGCTTGCAGAAACCAAATTATTCATTACCTTTTAAACCTTTCTATTTTCATCTCCCTTTTCAGGAATGTCAGTTTTAACCCAGCTTTTAACTGCTCCATCAGAGAGCAAGGGATCTTAAAGAGATCTGTTGTTTTTATGCCACATGTAAATTGATCTTTGTAGCATTAGTGTCTTATCACTGCAGGGTCCTGGTCCCCTAACAATCCAAAACTGAAACTTTGTGCAACCGCAGGGTTTCAAAAACATAACCCCTTTTTTTCTAAACACCTAAATTTATTTTGTATGAAAAATGGACAGGGAGAGAGTTAGACATGTTAGGATGTTTCAATGGCTCCCAGCCAAATGTGCTCTCAGGGCAGAGTTGGATGACACTATTAGTCCTGGGCATTCGGATACCCAAGGTCTTGCTGTGAGCCTCTGTGAAACATAACAACAGCACTTTCTAGTGGTTCTGGTTATGTCATGACTTTGAACATCAGAAATACTCTATTAAAATGCAAGCCTGATGCTTCTTTTATAATACCGTATCTGTGTCAAAACTATAACTCCTACAACACTCAGCTCCTTGAATTCTGTATAATTTCCTCCTTTTCATATGAGATTTACCTTTCATAAAATTTTTTTTCTCTGGGGATGCTTTCATGACTGACTAATTTGGGCAGGGTCATGCTGCAGCAACCCTTCAGCAATCCTTTTAACAGCTGGCAGTGATTTGCTTTGTTCTTTTTTATTCCATGAGGTAAATACCTGTTTCATTTGAGTTCCTCCTTTCTTAGAATAATGACAGATTCATATATCTTTCATCTGCTAATTTTATAATTCTGCTTTATAGAACTCTTTTCTTTCTCTGGACATGAGACTTGCCTAGTATGAAGCAAAATATTATTTGACCCAAGTTTTATTTTTCTCCATTCTCAAACCATCCCACGCTGTCAGTGAACTGCAGATGGAAGAGGTCATCCTTTCAAGCTTGAGTTTGTATTCTCTGTGTTATGAAGCTGTCTTCCACACAATGAAGTTCTTTTTCCCTCCTCTATTTCACGTTACCTAAGTAATTAAACTTATCTGTTACTCTAACATTCAACAGTCTCAAGAGTTCTTCTGGTAATGGCATGTACTTGTCAAATTCTGCTTTAAGTGGCAGGTAGCCGTTGCCGTTCCAGGACTAGATGTTCTTGTGAAAGTTTTTCTTCCTCAATTAGTTTGGAATTTAAAAGTTTTCAGAAGTTTCAGGTAATAGGTTTTTAGGTGGCAAAGATTATAACTATTCTCTTGGGATATGTGGACTAGGGAATAGGGTAAAAGCTGATGAATTTCCTAGTCTGACTCCATTCTAATGTCCATAAGATGCTAGCTTCTGCTGGCACAACCATGTTATTCACTGGAAATTACATGCAAAGGAAAACTGAAAACAGATTTTCCTTTCCATTCAGAATTATTTTTAAATGGAAAAAAAATTACCTCTAAAAAAAACCCCTGAATGTCACAATTGTTTTTTTCTTCTGGAAAGAGAGGAAAAAAAAAGAATATATTTTGTCTACATTTTTTATGCATCCTTTGTCACCGTCTCATAGTAACATAAGGTTGCAGCCTTTTATTGTTACTATGCAGGAATTCCTATGAATAAACCAGTCTTGAAGAATACTTACTGAATTGGGCTGGGGAAGTAAGAGAGGTGGGAAAATGCCTAATATGTGCATAGACACTAGTGTTGCTATGTGAACTAACCCCCACTTCACACATGGTGCTGTATCTAGAACAGTCTTAAACTCCTTCTTTTCTGTTTTTGATATCTCTGGAATCCATTTTTGTTAGATGGCTTAAAGGTGACCAAGAGGTGAATGATTGACAGAGATTTGACCACTGCTGGGCCTGCACATTACTGTTGAGATTCACGCTTTATTATGGGTTATTTTGAATCAAGGTTTTGGGCATAGATTCCTAAAATGGTTCTGAACATTATTATAATAACATCATAAATGAGGAGAACACAAAGGTTTTTAAAAGACAACCAGCCAATTTTTATCTCCAACAGCACCTACAAATGTTAGATAATTCTGTTACTTTTCTTGTTGTGTTGTTTTTTGTTATGTTGAACTTGATAATATTGTTTTAGACTGAAAAATAACATGTAGGTCTAAAGATCAGAAAACCTACTTGATGAAGCTGTATCACTGAAGTGCTGATTATTTAATATTAAAATAAACAATAGACAAAGAAAAATTTCTGTTCATTGGGTTAACAAAATTCACACAGACTTTGTTACTGTAGGAGGATGACATGAAAATAATTGCATCTATCATTTGATAACATGGGACACAAGCAGCTATGTGTCACTCATATAGTGATAGTAACTTAAATGATGTTGAGTACATAAATAAGATAATCAGCTGAGTAGAAATGCATGATAGATGCATGAAAATGTTGAGTAATTGGAAATCATTATTTTAATTTAAGCCATTGCCAAAATGACTGTCTTGTGTGAGGCTTGTCACTACCATAAAGATGTCACTACCATACGACGCACCATGCCGTGGGCCTAATATTAAATGAAGTTTATGGCTAAAAGTTTTTGGGTGTGTTGGGATATTTTATCTTAGAGGAGGTAGTATTTATAACAGTCAACATAAATAATGGCTGACCAGCCTACCTGAACAGAGAGTTTGGGTCCCAGAAGCAAGAGCCAATAGACAGACCTTGGCTGAAATAGTCACTTCTTATGATTATTAGGCTGGTAGACTTGCAACTAACTTTGTAATCCACTGTGAACCTGAGATCCACCTGTAAACTCTATTTCTATGCTAGATACCCTAACTAGACTGTTTCTGTAGTGTATGTAAAGAAAGATTCAATTTATCTCATTCTAATATAGATGTTTAAATTAGTTGTGATTAACTACCTCCTAAAATAATTATTTTTCACAATATCCCAAGGAAGAGTGTAAATAGGTAAGTTCTGCCACACTCGTGATTAATAAACAAAGACAAGATATTTGTCATCATTTTCCAGTAGTTGGAATTTATTTCCGAAACAACCAAAGAGTGCAGTCATCCTTGTTCCTGTAAGCCAGTGCAGGATAGGCAGAGTATGACTTCCTTCATCAAAGGAGCCAGTTGGCATGCCATGAAGAAGGGCAGAAGAAAGCAAGAAATGCTCCTGTGAATAAATCACCAAAAGCATCCTCAATAAATATCTGTTTGCCTCCGAAATATGCCCTGGGTAAATATCTTAAGTGTCTTCAAGCAACACTCTCAGACACATTTTCCTATTTATAGAGTTTTACTTTCCTTTTCTTTTCAGAAGTTTTGCCTGTGACCTTTAACTTGTTAAGGATGGCACATGTGATCCCAAGGGTGTGTGCTCAGACAGAGTCTTGCATCACAGAGCCTCAAGCTGCAGGTGTAATGCAAATGTATATTAATAACTAGTGGTACACAAATACCTCTTGTGAGCATGAAGATACAGAAAGCACAGGCTCATCTGTGGGACTGTGCATAAACTGCATAACTGAGATCTCAATTAATAAAAATAATAAGGCACAAGATGCTGTATTTTGTAGATCATCATGCTATTTTCAAAACTAACTGATGAAGCCGGAGAGAAGCTTCAATCTGGATCTGGAAAAGTTTTGCAGTATTGAAGTGCATTGTGAAAAAAATCAGCTATGCAACTGAATTATTAGGTAATACAGCTGAAGGAAGAACACATTTTGATGAGAATGTTAGCGAAATGGTCATTTGGGGTGTTCAACATGTTCATCTCATACTTCAAGGAAGCATAGGATATTTTAGGTTGGAAGGGACCTTTGCAGATCCTCTAGTCTAACTTCCTCCTCAAAGTGGTGCTGGTTTTGTAATTATATCAGATTACTTGGGACCTGGAACTCTAGATGGACATTAAAAAGCATCCTACAGCAACTTGTTTTATCCTTGTCCTAAAACATTCTTAAAATAAAATTTGTCTTTCTTGTATTTAGTGAGAACTTTTTGGCTTCGATTTAGGATCATGGTCTCTTTTTCTTCATGATGCGTCTCTGTGAAGGGTCTGCCACAACATCTTCTGTATCTCACCATTGTGTAGTAAAAGAGAGCAATTGGATTTTCCCAAAGCCTGTTCTATTTTAATCTAGACAAATTCAGGTTTCTCAGTCTTTGCTGACATATCATGTGCCCCAGTTCCCTAAGCATTTCAGGGCTGCTTTGTTGTATTATCTTCATTTGGTCAATACCTCTTTTAAATCCAAGGACTCAGTAATAGATAAAGCCAGATGTGGACTACAGGTGCTAAATAGATGGCAATAATTACTTCCCTTGACTGCCTGACAACTCAACCCACTGTTAGGTGACATTTCATCACTATGAAAATGTTTTCCATCACTTGTTTAATGCTAAATAATAGTCTTTATTTATTTAAATTATTACTAAGCATAAATAGTCATGATATTGAAAAATAAAAGACAAAGAATATGTACAACAAAAGTCCTTTGCATAATGTTTCAGAAATCATAGTATTCTCCAATGATTAGAGTATAACTCTTAATGAGGTGAAGTGTAGGATATTCTTGCTGGTGTAGACCAAATCTTTTGCTCTTTATTGTCTTCCAGGAGAGAGGGGGTTCCTGATTTCTTACTGTAATATTTCCTTGATAATTATAATTTCCTGAGGAATTCATACTGATTCATGGAAAGGTCAAACTAGAAAATTCCCTTTCCCTGCAAATGTCTAAAATATTACAGAGTCACATGGTAGACTTTGCCCTGAAAGAAAAGTAATATATAGGAAAGATTAATTCCTTCCAGCCAAAGAGGTTATAAATATCCTGTAATTCTTTTCAAAATAATAAAAACATGGGGTCTGAAACCATTATGAATAACCAATTAGACATTACTTTAGACTTTGTTTCTCTTTTTCCTTAGTCCTGTGTAGAGGGACACAGACCATGCCCTCCAAGATAACCACTCATTCTTCAAACATTATAAGTTTTATCTATGACTTTTTTTCCCTTATATTTTGCCTTAATACATAACTTACATAGTTTGGTACGTTTGGCTGTCACAATTTCTTACAAAAAAATCTATAAAATTGAGAAATCTTATGTGTTGTGAAACAGTATTTGAAAAAATACAATGAAGACCTGAATATCCAGTGAGAACACCTTACTGTGGAGGATTTCTCAAGATGTCTCTTTCTTCCTCTGGTATCTTTTGTATGTGTCCCCTGCTTAGTTATGTTTCTCTCAGTTCCTCTTGATGCAGGGCACTCTTCTTTTTCTGTTGGAAACTTATGAGACACAGATGCAAAAAAGACCTCACAGAGCAGGAAAGACATGGCTGGCAAGGGTTCAAAGCCAACATAAAACAATAAAAAGAGGGTTGAGGAAGAATTGCTTCATAGACCTAGGCAAAGGTCATAATTGATTTTCATCCTGTATGGTTGGATTAGAAAAGACTTGCCAAAAAATATATAATTGTAGAGAAACTTGCTCATTTTCAGCAGAAATTATAAAAATTTATGATTTTTAGTTCAAAAGTATAGCTTGTTTTGTAATCCTGGTCATTGTGGTCCTTTTTAATAGGCTTTTGGGGAAATAATTCCTTGGTTATTTTCAAAGAAGATCACAATGATATTTTTGGTCAAATATGGATTAGAGAAGAACAAAGCTGAACTATTTAAATATTATCCACATAGACACCATTGAATTTTTTATTTGTTACAAAGAAAGAAGTAAGTGCACATTGTGTGGTTAAGGGAATTACAATAACATGCAACATTACCATGGAATTAATAGATTTACTACATAACGAGTATGCATCACAGAGAACGTGATTAGTCAATAGAATGTGATTACAGTTCACATAACTAAGAAAAAGAGTCACAGACAGGATTAGATGAGCTTTGAGATCAAGAAAAGACCCTCTTAATCCAACAAGTTGCTCAGAGTTAAAGTGACAATTGAGCATTGAGGAAAACACAAAGGGCCAAATTCATCCCAGGTGTGACTGTGTGGAAATTAGCACTATCTCTCTTAGAATTATTGTCATCTAAAATATCGTGTAAAGGATAAAAAGATAATGAAAAAATATCAACAGTACATGTAATTGTAAAGAGATATTTTATATTTTATAAAGGAAGTATCTTTGGGTCCATCATTTACATTCAGATATTACTCATTTTTCTTTTTGCTGCTCATAGAGATGACAGAAAAAAATTGTCAAAATTAAAAAAAATCCTTTGCCAAATGAGATTAGAGCAGAGAATTAGTGAAGTAACACGATAAACTTAGCCTGGTATGCTATATAAATTTGGCTATTAATGTAAATGGTACTTCATTAATTACTCCATTTTCATCATGACATCTCTATTTCTCTGGGCAATGTGAGGCTGGAGTTTTCATGATATTCAGTAGACTTCACCTGATATAATGACTTGTTCTGAATAGAACATAGCAGAATATAAATTAAATTGTCTTTTAAATTCTGGGTTATCCATCTAAGACAAAAGTCAATTACCAAATCCTGAACATACCTGCAGACCTGTGGGTAAAGAAGCATAATGCAGCCATATGTAATAGAAAACAAAAATATGATTGCTGTATAAATGGTGCACAGTTGGGCAGATGGCACTATAATTCTAATCCCTCCAATTCTACAACAGGAAAAGGTTGTGGAAGTAAAATATAAATTTTTTTTGTCCAGTGTTGTTGATAAAATCATAATCCTTTGTCTGTTAGAGAGTAGACATAAGCATTATGATTAGGAAAAAAATGTAGTGGATATCTTCTTTTCTTCAGCCTTCCGATGAATATTACTATTTTAGAACATTCTTGGAAATTTCACCGGTAAGAATTGAGCAAACGTGAGCACTTTTGACAAGTAAGATTATCGGAAAGAATATTTTTTACTACTTTAAACATCACCCTGCTGAACTGGGTTCTTTCTTCTAAATTGGATTACAAAAGCACTGTGATGGTATTGTTACCATAATTCATACAGCACCAATAAGCGAACCTATCCCTTTAGGGGTATGTACCTTTCTCCAAGGCAAGCAGCATTGTAGAATGCCATAGTGAGAAGATACAACATCTCTGCCTTTTAGTAGGAAAATGTTGCTCTTTGCATCCTCAGGTGTTGAAAGATTTTTTGGACTCTGTTTCCTTCCCTCAGATTTAGTCTTAAATCCCGATTACCCGACAGTTCATACTTTGCTCCTATGCCTCCAAACTCACACAAAATTAGCATCTGTGACCATAATTTCATCACACTTTATATGCCCAAGGCTGTAAGATATGATTAAACCCTTGATAAATCTTTAAATTAGAAGAATGAAAAATAGAAATAAGTGAGAATATTGACACAAGACAAACAGTATTACTTGCCCTGCCAGATTCCTGTCTAACAGGTTTTAAACAAAGATTTACAATTGGAACACTAGGAACTGTTGGCTACACACCATTTCTTTATGAAATAGATGAAACCTTGGGGATTTACAGACATTTTTGTAGGTACCTACCATTTGTCTGAATAATTACTAAGATCCTACAAATCACAGAGAACAAAGCATAGTAGTTCTTTAAATCATGTTCTGTCATTATTGTCCTTGATTTACCTTTTTCTATTCTTTTCAGTGGTACATATAGGCAATGCACAATGGACTGTGTAGTCTATGTTTTTCAGAAATAATAAACAATGTGAAGCAGATGGTTATATGTTCATGGTATTTGGCTTCTTTATGGTTTTTTTTGTTTGGAATTTCTTTTAAAAGAAGAAAATTGCAGCCCTGAAATCAGATTTCAATTCATGTATCTTTATGAAGTGAAATATAGCGAGTTGGTCCTTTCTATGATTTTCTTCAGGAATTTTGTACAAGAAACTATTCAAGAGTAAACATAAGACAAAGCAGGTCTTTTCCATGAGGAAATGAGTTCACTGTGAAAATGATAACTGTATCTTCTGGGATCTTGTACATCATCCACTTTCTTAATTCTTCCCTAGGCACTAAACAGGCATTCAACAAGGAACAGATCTATCTCAGTTACAAGATCCTGGGCAAAATGAATTATTGGCCTGATCTAAACTGACTTCTTCTATTTTCCTTACATTTTGGAATGTCATAAATTTTGAATCTGGCCATTACCACAATTTTTGGCCACTACAATAATTTTCCTTTTTTTCTTATGGCTGGGTTGACAAAGTAGTAGATTGTAATGCAACACAGCAAAATGGTGGCTACCTTTACAATATGGAAGGACAGTGTATGGGTGAAGTGCCATGGAGCAGCTGGTTCGATTGTGAAACAAATGCTTCAGTCTCTTGTACATGATATAATTTTGGTCATTTTAAGAAGTTTCTCAACATTTGAAAGAATCCTGCGACTGAAGTTTGCCATGTGACTCGCGCCTTCTGCTGACAAGATCTATCAGTGTGTTGGCTGTATTGAAGTGCTTGCTATTGTCTTGGAAGGCCAGCGTGCCATGTTGTACAAATCAATGGATGAACACAGCTATTCCTGGCTCCTAAGGCAAGAAGAAATTTTTGATTTTTTTCCTCCAAAATAATTAAGAAAGAGCATTACTTATGCTTCATAAACTACCTGTTGCACATCTTCCTGTCATTTACAATCTATGATGTTTGGTGCAGCAATCGCATCACATTCTGACATTACTTTGGAAGCAGTGTAGCCAGTTTGAAGTAGTTCTTGAGAAATGAAAGTCTCACAGCTAAAATTGTCCCTTTTGGGTTAGGTCTAGGTGGAAAATGTCATCCTTTTTTTGTAATCTCTGCAATCACTTGAGATTGGTGAAGTCTTTGAAATATTTTGATGGATTCATATTTTAAATGATCTGAATTGTTTCCTGGAGGTGTCAATTTCTTCACTGATTGATGTGGACAGCAGAGTAAGTACACTCTGCACCTGCTGAACACAAACATTTTGGTTTTCTAGCTGGAAATTAGCAAGATGTTTGCACCTAAAATCTAGACATGAATGCCTACTGCATTCTAGTTAATTGGTTATTCTTATGTAAAAACTTTTTAATGAATAAGCATTAAAAACCTTCTACAACATTGATCAAGACCAGGTTGGATGGGGCTCTGAACAATCTGGTCTAGTGGAAGGTGGCCCTGGTTGTGCCAGGGGGCTTGGAACTGGATGATTTTTAAGGTTCTTCCTATCCAAAATCATTCTATGATTCTAAGATGGAAATAACAATCCTTCTTTGATTCAGTTCAAAACACTTGTACAAGCATAGATTCTCCTTGTCTGGGTGAACTTCAATTCTGTTGAAGTCTTTGTATTCTGTCGAAATCTATTTCATTTGAACCCTATAATCAAGAAAATATGTCCATTACTCTTAAATCACCTGAAAAGTAGGACATCCTGGGGCAATTGTGGCAAGCACAAAAGCATATTTGAAACATGAAGAAAGGAGGAACATCTATTTCTGATGCACTCATGCCAAATTATTGTTTAGAATATCTTGGTCAAACACAGCTTTGATTATGTGTATATGTGTATCTTCTGGTTACACTTGTTATTTTTCTAATAGGAAGAAAATATCCCCCTTTCCCTATATCTAATTTTTTCAAATTTCATGACTAGTCATCTTTAAATCTGGAATTCAATGGAGTCATACTTACAAACAAATATTCCTTATCCACAGAGTTTCGATTCCGACAGAAGATGGCAGCTCTCCCTTTTCAGTCTTTTGAGCCTGGGTATTTTTTTCAGAAACAAATCAGACTTCCTGGCTGTGTTTCTTGTTTACAAAGTGCTGTATACATTGACATTTAAGATTTTCTGTGTACTTTATGACTGACTATCATATATCACATCATAAAATTAAAGGAATTTATGTTCCACAGAATCCTGGGCAATGGTTGTGCACACTGCTGGGTGTTGTACAGTACTTCATAATATGCATCCTCTAAAAATTACCTTTCTGATTCACTCACTGCTTTGCTACCTGTACTTCTGGTAATAATGATGGGCTTTCTTGACACTGGAGCAGGAATCTTGATTAAAATATAATTTAGCCTTTTTATTTTTACATTTTTATGTTCTATAACTAAAAGTACAGGGTGATCTAATACGCTTTGAAGGTGAACTCTATATTCTATAGATTAGATATCTTTTGAGAGATACCTTCTAAAATCCTGTTTAACAATGTTAAAAAATTAAATAATCAACAATGAAGAACTTAAAAAAAAGATAAGGAAATAAAAAACGACTTTGAGACCAGAAGTACTGAATGTATAAGACAGATGAAATCTTTGAAGATAAGCTGAAAGAAAATATGATTAACACTGATGAAACAAAATAGTGCCAAGTATATGTCATTTCTGAGCCAAATACATTATACAAGGTGGAAATTGAACTTTCAAGAGTCATGTTAACATTTTATTCTTATGCTTTATCAAGGTAAGTGAGAAAATAAATAAAAAAAGGAAAATCTGCATTTTGGTAAGTCTGTTTTAAATACGGTCGTGTCAACACTGATGAATGACATCTTCAGGTAAAGTGGTTACAGGATTACAATAATGATTCATTTCTAAAGGCTGGCAAATACTAATGTGAGATGCCTTTTCTGATTTCAAGCCTTAAATGTTTTAAAATATATTTTTAACCTCCATTTTTTTGTTAACTTTCATGGAGTTCTGCACTTTACATTTGTAGAGATATTTTATGCTCTTGCACAATGCAAATCCTTTTCATTATGCATTGCTAACTGAAAAAAATTCTCCACGGAGCCGTCCTTGATCTTACTTCAAAATGATAAATCTGTTTTCTTGTCATTGTTCTTTGTTTCAAGAGTAACAAATTTCCCTTCAGTCCATATGGTATAACCTCTTCACAGAAACTCTACAGCTATTTCTGTTAAAGACTATTGCTCTTGCTTGAGATATAAGTTATCATAAAATAAAGATTTAACTTTTTTTTTTTAAGTTCTGTCCAGGACATGACAAAAAAAAGCTCACTGGCCATGTGCTATAAATAGCAAAAATCAACAATGTAAATTGTGTAGATAAATTGCCAGTAAAGAAGTAATATTACCAAAGAGGTGCAATTCTCACTGACCTTTGAAAATTTATACAAAAGTAGCTGATCAGATTAACTTAGATTATCCACATGTATAATAATTAAAAGCCTGACTATTTTAAGTGCTGTATAAATGTTTCCCTCTCTCATGAGTTCACAGCTCATACAATTAAATAAGAGAGAACAGGTCTAATGTTTAAACTCGTTGAAGTACTTTGAGTCTTCTGAATTTGCACATTGTCCAGATGGGTAAGAAGTGGAAACCTTCTTTGAACAATTCCTTTTTTATTCCATTTAGTAAGGTGAGGAAAACTGTTGTGTGCATTTGAGCATTGCTATTGGTCAGCAAGGTTATTGTATTCTGAACAGTAATGTGCATGTACTGTTACTAATAAGAGCATAGTTATTGTCAAGCACTCAAAAATTTGTATGGGTGCTCTTTAGTGCTAATTCTTAAGAAAAATACAATTAAAATATTTAAACTTTATAAATTTATATGTACATATGGCTCTTGCTCTTTTGTTTGTTTGTTTGTTTTTGTTTTGATTGTATTTAATGTGATTACATGATAACTATTTCCAAAACAGAAAAGCTATGGTGCTGATATATATGTGTTCTATAACTCAGAGATTTATTGAAGATATATGATTTATTAATTTAAAGGATGAGAATTTTGTTTGAAAGAAGAGAAAGATTTTTTTCCCTTAGAAGAGCATTAGGCAAAAAAATAGAGACAGTATCTCCCCTGTTCTGTTGCCTTATTCCCCCTGTGTGCTGCTATGCCTAAAAAAGGCAAAAAAAATAATTCCTGAAGATAGACAAATATAGACTCCTTTGCTGCCTCTGAAAGGTGGCTCCACTGCTAAATATCTTCAGCAGAGATTGCTTTGTTGCCTAAATTCTGTCATTGATATTTTTCTGGAGATATTTCATTGCTTGACTGGTTTTTTTCCTATACAAAATCTAAACCTTCACTGGGATAGAGACTGAAATTTTGGTGCCTCATTACCAAATATCTTACCAACTATCTTACTAAGTAGGTTGCAAGGACCACATATATCATCCTTGAGAATATTTCTATTTTCCTCTTATTCTTTAATTGGAAAATATTTAAGGAATGTGAGCAGTAAAATATTTAAAAATATCCCTACCATTCCTCAAATATAAACATCTTAAAATATTTAAATATTCCTTGTTGAATGCCTTACCTTTTGGCCTGTAGGATAGTTAAACTAAGGCTATTTTCAGCTCAGTTCTAGTTCCTCACTTAAAATTACTCAGTGATCTCTGAAATACAAAGTGAGTGAACCAGTCTTTATGCAAGTAGCTAAGATGTTCACATGAATTCCTACCCATTCTCTCTTGATTTTGCTTATGAGAATGAATTGTGTCAAGAGGACACACAGAAAGCTTGTTTCAACCTTTCCAAATATTCCATAGCTCTCTGGTTCTGACTCTGATCTTACAGATGACTGCCAAGTCTTCAAATGTTAAAGAAAAGTGGAAACCAAGCCTTGGTCTCATGTTGCTCATGTAAGTCTGTAGTACCAAAGATAAGGAACCAAAGACAGCTTAGTGAAAGTTTTTTACTCAATTTCTCATTTACAGAACATACCACATTCTCTATTTGAAATGATGAATGAACTTGTGTAAAAATATTATCTCATCACATAATTATGAACTGCACCATGAAGTACAGCGTGAAGATAGATGAATGAAGATTCCAGCACTTCATAACTTCTGAATAGCTCATTCTGCTGCCTGGCCAGTGTGTTTCTTTGCCAGTTTTTGTGTTTGCAACATTGCAAATACAGGGATAGGTGGGTATAATTGATTGTTGGGCCACATCCTGCTTCTCCAGGTAGAGTATTAGATACACTGTGTGTTAGAGGGTTACAGCATATCAAGAATTCCCCACATTTTAGGTAAATCATATCACTGAACTGAAATGCAGAGAGTTTTCATTTGTGATAACCAATATCAGACTCTGATGGGGAAAATTCCCAAGCATTACTATTGGTCACTGTTATGTTATTTTAAATCCCTGACAAACCAAAGCTAATAAGGAACATTTATTTTTCTAGTTTCTTGTGGAAAAGGCTCTCTTGCTGTCTCTTTTTATAGACATATATCAGTAGGCCATTATGGTTTCCAAAAAGATTTTGGGGTATAACTTTGTATATTCAGCTGAATTGTGAAGTTTTAACCATAAAGACCATTTCCCCCCACCTTTACTTAGGCAGTGTTATCAGAAATATGCCATAGTCCCTGCAAAATCAGACATTACTTGATGTAATAATTGCCTCAGTAACTGACATTGCTAAGATGAATTTAATAGCTCATAACAAATCAAGATAAAACCAACAATTTTTTTTAGTTCAAGATGCAAAGCATCTTAAGCTTTTGAAAATCTCAAGTAAATCTTCAAGATCAGAGTCTTGAAAGAACTTTCTAATTGTAGCAGTTTTTATCCTATTATTATTTTTTCCTTATTTTATTTCATTTTATTTTAGATTTTAACTAGCAAACCTTTGATAAGAGGTAAAAGCAAAACTGCCACCATAGCTTAATGAGTTTGAATCCAGAAAGAATTTTAGAAATCAGATTGATAGTATGGACAGAAGACAAGAACAATCATAAAGACTTGAGATTTATGTTTACAAGCCTGTGATACTCCATCACTATAAAAAAATGCAGATTATCTTTTTCTATTTTATTTTATTCATAAAACAACAGTGATATAATAAATTATTATGTTTAACAAGTATTTAATTAACTTCTCTAAAAAGCTACAAGTCACATTTTGTTAAAAGTTCTTTCATATTCTTAAATGCAATTATCTAAAAACTATCAATCATTTTTATTAGTTAATACTTGAAACTGCATGCATATCCAATATAATTATTAACGCCAATCCATTTACTGGTTCATTTGAGTCTGGCTATGCACAATTATGTGTGACATTTTGAAAGGAAGCACCATTTTCATAATGATACAATCATTATATTTTTTTCTGAAGATCAACAAAAGATTTATTCATTTTAATTCAATTGCTTGTCTGTCTGCTATATAACTTATAAGAATAAGAATCCAGAGGGTAATAGAAAATATAGCTGTTGCTATCTATGTAATTGCCACTCATAAATTGTTTTTCCTTTTGTACTTTTGCTACAGTACAAAATTAGGACAAAATAAAACCACCTAAGGAAAGATATGAAAGAGAACTACTTCTCAGAGGTGAGAAAGTTGATTTCCTGAGGCCTACAGTGAATCGACTGGGGTTTGCAATATATCTCTTTATCAAGAAAAGTGTTGGTTACTCTTTTTCAAAAAATCATGTTGCAGAACAGAAGTTCATTAAAGAAATAGTTCCACCAGTATTTGGAACTTGGAAGAGGGTTTGATGACTCGATTGCTTACCCAAAACTTTGAGCAGAAGAAAATTTTCCCTATTTAGCCTCAGATCTGGTTTAGATGTTGAAAGGTCACTGAGGCTAGATTTAAAATCCCATTGTAATTAGGTTCCTAGTGTGCTGTAGAATGCCTCATATGGCTTAGATCCATTAGGAGATATAGACATCAAAATAGACCACATAAAAGTCCAAATATATTCTGTCTAGTGCTAGAGAGATGTATGTGTCCTAAGGTGCTATAGATCTTGTTAGATACATCCAACACACTTTATCATCCAAAATGCAGAGAAACAGACATTGTAGTCTCTATTCTGCTTCAATAATTATTTATGATGTGGTAAAAAAGAATCTAGCTTATTCTGTTCTCTATTTGTCACTTCATCACTGCTCAATATATTGGACAGCTTTACTTCTCTTTATTAATATGAGTGAACAGGATTGGAAAGGAACAAGAACTACAGAAAAGATTAAGCTGACATATGAGCATGAGGGGTGGACTTTTAGGAAGAAACTTCTGAGTTAGAACTTTTATTAATTCTACTCTCTCCTCATGGTCAATAGAAAGCAAGATAGTTCCTTCTTTTGAAGTGTAGTTTTAGAATAGAGCACACATACTTTGAAGGTTGCTTTCAATATTTTTCATAGAATCATAGAATGGTTTGGGTCGGAAGGCACCTTAAAGATCATGTAATACCAACCCCTCTGCCATGGGAAGGGAGGCAACTCACTGGATGAGGTTACCCAGGGCCTGATCCAACCAGGCCTTGAACACTCCCACAGATGGTGCATTCACAGCATCTCTGGGCAACCTGTTCTAGCACCTCACCACCCTCATAGTAATGAATTTGTCCCTCCCACATAATCTAAATTTCTCCTCTTTTAGTTTAAAACCTTTGTACTATCACTATTGGCCTACTCTTCATAATTTTTGTAAGCTCCCTTTAAGTGCTGAAAGGCTACTATGAGGTCTCCCCACAGCCTTCTCTTCTCTAGACTGAACGACCCCTGTGAAGTCTCAGCCTGACTTCACAGGGAATGTGCTCTAGCTGTGTGATCATCCCATCTCCTTGGGACCCAAGCCAGCAGGACTTTGTCTTTCTCGTGCTGAGAACCCCAGAGCTGGATGCAGCACTCTGGGTAGGGTCTCATGAGGGTAGAACCATTTCTCTTGACCTGCCGCCCATGCTCCTTTAATGTAGCCCAGGTGGTGGCTGAGAAGGTCAACCTTCTGGGCTGTGAGTGCATGGTGTTGGCTCATGCCCAGCTTTTCATCCTCCAGAATGTCCAAGTCCTTCTCTGCAGAACTGTCTCAGTGAACTCTTTCTTCTCCCAACCTATACTCATGCCCTGATCCAGGTGCAGGACTTTGCACTCGGACTTGTTAAACTTCATGAGGTTCTTGTGGGCCAACTTCTTAAGCTTGCCCAGGTCCCTCTGGATGACATCCTTTCCTTCTCTTCTGTCACTGCTCTGCTTCGTGTCATCTGCAAACTGCTGAGAGTTCACTTGATCCCACTGTCTCTGTGATTCATTAAGATATTAAAGGGCACCTATCCCAAGACAGAGCTCTGAGGGACACAACTTGTTGCCAGTCTCCACTTGGCATTGACCAAGACTCTGTCTCTCTGCGTCCATCCAGACAAGATCTTATTCACCAAATAGCCCACCCATCAAGTCTGTGTCTTTTCAATTTAGAGATAAGGGTGTTATGTGGAGTTATGTCAATGGTATTACAGAAGTGTAGGTAGATGAAAACATTCAGGCTTCCATTGTCAATAGTTGCAGTCACTCCATCATAGAAGCCCCAGTTTGGTCAGGCACGACATGTTCTTGGTGAAGCCATGCTGGTAGTTATGGATCACCTCCTTGTCTTGTATATTTCTTTATATTGTTTTTGTGAGGATCTGCTCTACGATCTTCCCAATGAAGCACATAGGCAAAGCTTACTGGTCTCTAGTTCCCTGCATTTCCTTTCTCCTCTTTTAAAAATAGGAGTGATGTTTCCAGATAATGGTGGCTTGGCCTGAACACCATGACTTTTCAAATCTGACAGAGAGTAGCTCCGCAACAACATCAGCAGTTCCCTCAGGACCCTGGAATGCATCTCATCAGGCCCCATAGGTCTGTGCCAGTTCAGTTTCATCAGGTGGTCTTGAACCAGCTCTTCACTTACAGGGGGAAGACTATGCTCCTCAGTTGTAGGTTTGGGGACTTGAGAGATGTGGGAAGTCTGACTGCCACAGTCAGCTGAGGTGGAGAATCTGTTTAGTACCTCAGCCGTCTACACATCTATTTTCCCTTCTTGTTTATTGGGGGTGCACTCTCCTTGGTCTTCCTTTTCCGACCAGTGTACTTACAGAAAGAATCCTTTCCTCTTATTCTTTATATCTTTTATTTATTTTTGGTTGCTTTTTATTTTCATTTGAGTTAAAGACAGATTTGGGCTAGTTGTTCAGAGCATGATGTCAAACAGCTCCCTCCCTTCAGGAAAGTGAGATCAGTACTACCTTTGGGAAGTGAAAGTCTTCACTGCATACAAGTCTATGTGCTTCAGGGGTCATCTATATGGAGTCAGGTGGGATCGTGCATTTATAGCACTTCTTTATACGTTATGCTTAAAACCAGCCATGCTTCTCTTATATGGCTTTATCTTTGTAGAAATAAATAAAATTTAAATATAACCTTGATACGGTTATCAAGATTTGGGGAAAAACAATTTCCCTATGATTTTCAGCTCTTTCAAAGTGCCATCTGTATTAAACTTCCTTTCTTTATAAAATATCTGTATGATTTTTCCCCAAAGCATTATGTCTAATTGTATCAAATTTAGTTGCTATTTGTTTATTTCAAATTACTGTCGTATCACATCTTTTTTTCCTTTCAAAATAACTGTTGTCTTTGTTCAACTACGTAATCCACAGGCAACAATAATTGAGAAAAAAGACATTTTGTGTAGGTTCTTCGATTCTTTTTCATTTCAGATTTTAGCAAGAGGTTTTTGTTTGCTTGCTTGTTTTTGTATTTTTAGTATAATCTCTTGTTAAGGATTAAAAAAGTAATACAAATTTGCAGTAGATGTATTACTAAGAGAAACATCGGAGTGCTGTGAGCTCCATAATGTCAGCTCCGACTTGGACAGATGACTTCTATTTTATATTGTTAACTGCAGGTACAGTAATAAATCTTACTATGTCTATGAACAGTTATTATACTTTTTCAAAAATTATTTTAATTTTTAATTATAAGTTGGTAAAGCACTGTGTGTGTATTTAGCTAGAAAGCTGCAGGAATTAACTAAGTCATTCTATTTTTCCACACCTCTAAGAAGGATAAATAAGTACTATTTCAGGTCTAAGCCAGAGAAGAAAATTTAAAAAGAGATCATAAGGACATCTGTTTTTTAACTTCTGAATTCAATCCCTGTGAAACAGAAATGCAGAGGGTTCAGTGCCTGTGTTTAACAGCAGCTAGAGATTTTTCCATGTCTTGTCTCTCTTCTCCTACAAGTCATGCATTAGCCTTTGGAATAAAGATTTGTTCTGGCTCATCTTGAGGGCAAACAAGTGCTGTACCCGACGTGTCCATAAGGACTGAGCTGCTCCTGTTTTGCCTTGGGGTTCAGTGCTTGCCTTCCTCCTGTGTTTTAATGTTTCATTCTGAATTTAATGCTTCTATGCTGCACCAGATGGACAGCTCTGCAGATGGAAGCTCACTTTTTAAATTATAGAAGTAGCAAAGGTAGAGAATGAGCAACAGCCAACAAACTTCCCTCATGTAGCCTTTCCTACATGATGATACAAAGGGACATTTTAGCAAGCTGATAGCTCTGTATTCATACTCCTTTCCATCCTTGGCTTTTGTGGTAAATGTGCCAAAATGACAAGAAATTAGCTTGTTCAGGGAATGTCAGTCCTGCTGGGACTGGTTTGAGACCTGCAACAAGAGGAAAGAACTTAAAGTAACGCTAATAACTCCCCATCTATCCTTCTTGGAATTACTATTTTTTTCCTTTATTTTTTCTCTTTTATCCCCATACTCTGATATCCTATTTGCATTTGACATCCATTTGGGATCTTACTCTTAGTAGTATGATGTGATCATTACTTAAACCTATCATCATATGACAGATTTCTGAAATGTTAACTGCTCTGTTCTGCATCATGTTCAAATTTGGACATTGAAAATATTATGTAGCAATGTCACTGAGAGCTTATTAGAGGCTATTGAGTCTTTTATCAAAACTATCTTGAATTTTCTTGCCTTATATTCAGTTTCCTGTTCCCAAACACCTCAGACATCCAACCCCAATTTACCAAGATACTAACTAAACATGTCCCTTATTTTTAACTGAACAGTTATTGCCTTGCAAGAGATCCTGACCAGGTTATCCCCTTACTTAATGAGGAAATTATTCTAAAGCTGTTAACAACCAAACAGGGCTCCCCTAGGGAGAAGACATGAATTCTTTCCTTAAGAAGAGATTGAGCAACCAGATGGACACCTTCAAGGCATACACAGCTTCAAGGGGGATGCTTCAAGCACCTCAGCTTGCCAGCAGCAATGGTGCTTGTTTACCATGAAAGGATTTTCTATGTTAACTTGTTTAAATTTTTAATTTAAGAATCATCAAATAGCAGGATAAAAACATATTAATTGAGGTGAAATTTGTTAAACTCTTCAGAGCATATACACATGAATATTTGACTGAAAAGAAATCAGTGGAAAAAGAACAAATTCAAGGCTGTGTGTCTCCTTTTGCCTGTTTCTGTAGCATTTGTTTCTAAAAAAACCCAAACAAAAAAACAAGCATGTTCCAGCAGTAGTTGTGTATACAAGATACATTTTTTTCACTGCTATTGTTGTATTAAACTGCTGGATTGACTCCAAAATATGTATTTTTAATGCTGGAATTTCCTAATATTAGAGATATCTGTGACTAATGAAGGCATTAGATTTCTAATCAGAATGCAAATAGGAGAAGATAACCCTCTTCTTACAAAATTTTATTTTTTAATATTTGACTGTCAGCACTATCTAAGAATTATTCAGCTTTGATATTGCTGCATCAGTCATGTAAAATTCTGTCCTATTTTAGAGTCAGTACCCAGGAAACTAATATTCATACTGCTTTAATATGTTGATATTTTAATTATAAGTCTCAGAACATTAACTACTTTTGTGTGTGTATGTGCCTTAGGACAGTACTGCATAACCTGCAGTTTAACTCCTTACAGATAGTAACTCAATCTCTTCCCTGAGCAGCCTGTTCCAATAATAACCCTTTCAGGGATAACCCTCTCAGGGAAGAAATTTTTGTCTCATATCCTACCTGATATTCCCTTGGCACAACTTGATGGCATTTCCTTTTGTCCGATGACTTGTTGCTTTGGGGAAGGGACCACATATGCCCTTTTAGGTATCTGCAGAGAGCAGTGAGGTCTCCCTTCAGCCTCTTTTTTGCAAGCTAAACAACCTCAGCTCCCTCAGCCATCCCTCATAAAACTTGTGGTCTAAATCCTTCACTGGCTTCATAGCTTTTCTTTGGATGCACCCAAAACTTTGACCATTTCTCTTCAGGGATTTCATGGTTTCCATGTAGGGTGTCACTGCAAGAAAAAAGCCTAAAATATTACCAGAAAATGCAATGTAAGGTTTGCATGGATCCACAAAGTTCATTATGTAAAGGAGTTAGGGTGAGGCAATGTCCCTAAGCAGTCCTAAACAAGGTAATGAAGTCAGCATCACATCTAGATCTCAGGCTAAAGCAAGGTATCACACAGCTGAGTTAATCTCACAGCAGCCTTAGATGTAAATTTTATAAACACTAGTCCTGAGAAGTTTTGCTAACTGCTGTCACTCTTCTGTTTTTGAAAGGAAATGATTTTAGGAAGTCCAGACTTGATCTCCACTGCTTGAAAGGTCTGAAGAAGTTTTAAATCTTGTTAGAATTTCATAACAACCCCTCTTATTAATTCTAAGACTGGAATGTAAAATTCGATATGCTGGAAGCCAGCTGCTTACAAAACTATATGTTACAGTAGTTAGAACATTCTGGTAAAGGAAATAACTTTATTGTTTATGAATTGATTGTATTTTTTTTTTACCTAGTGCCTCTATCAGTTTTATTTTATCAAGTTCAAAGCCAATGGTGGGAAACTATTTTTGGCTAGTCTCCCCACCATAGTGAAAGCCAAAGAATTTCAGCATTACAGCTCTTAGTACAAATCCAGAGGAGCTAGTCTCCTCATTCTTCAAGCCTTGAAATGAATAAAGATTTTTACAAACCTGAAAGAAGATCTGTGCAGAATATCTGCATTTTAATTATTCAAGCTTTACTTTAACCTTTATTTAACCTAGTTATAATGTTCAAGATGTTCATAAACCTGGTATTTTTCTGAATTGACAATAAAATGCATCTTTCCTTTTGAAGTAAGATTTTTGACCAAAAATTATATTTTGTTTATTATATTATGGACCACGATGTTTCAATTTTATTTTGTTAACTTGGCTTGGTTTAGATTTTCCTTCTGGAAAAGTCAGTTTGTTGCCTTAAAGAATTACTGTTCCAACTAGTCTCTACGAATTCTTTTTAATGGTGGAGTTCTGGTTCTTCCTCCCTGACTCGCCATCTCTTCAGGATTCTGTTTTGCTTTATATCTGCTTGTTCTACTTCCATTCACTGTCATGCCCTGGTGTGTCATATGTGTGCTGATATCTCACTGGAAGATTTGTTCCAGTCTTTGCAGTCCTGGGAGGCTGCTGGAAAACTTGTGTAATTTTTTGTGCTATTCGAGCACACATGTCAACAAAATATCTTGAATTTAGGAAAGATAAAACTGAGTTGCTATTGATTGATTCTTTAACATAGATATCTCAGGCATAATGCATGCTCATATCAGCAAGTGGCAGCTCTTTTAACTTCCTCAGATAATGACTATGACCTTGGTGATATTGATATTAGAAGTCTTGATTGTACAATTTTAAGCATGTTTTTACTGTCCCAGCTGTTAGAAAATTCAGGATTAAATTAAGGCTGTTTTTTTTCTGATCAGGTCTAATGCAAGAAATTAGAATTTTTAAATTCTAATCTGGTAAATTGCTTTTCATGTTCCTTTCCTGTTTGATACGAATGTTATCTAGGTGTACCCGTCTAGCACTACACACATCAAATTTAGAGAGAAGGATGTTATGAGGGATCCTGTAAAAGACTTTACAGAAGACCAGATAAATGACATCTGTAACCCTTCCCTTGTTCACTGATGCAGTTATCCCATTACAGAAGGTCACTGGGTTGGTGAGGCTGGACTTGACCCGGGTGAAGCCTTGCTGGCTGTCCTGAATCACCTCCCTGCCCTCCATGTGCCTTAACAAAGCTTCCAGGAGGATCTGTCCCTTGGCCTTCCCAGGCACAGAGATGAAGCTGACAGGACACTAGTTCCCAGGGCCCTCATTTCTACCTCTTTTAAAGGTGGTACAATGTTTTCCTTTTACAAGTCGACAGGAACATCTCCTGGCTGCCATGAATTTTCAAATATCATGGGGAGTGACTTGTTAAATACATCAACCAATTTCCTTAGGACTCTGGGATGTCTCTCATCTATTCCCATCCAGATGGTCAATGGCTCAGAGTCCCAGATAGACATCAGTGACTGGTGTACCTCAGGGGTGTAAACTGGGACAACTGTTACTTAACATCTTCATTAATGACATAGATAAAGAGATTGAGTGCACCCTCAGAAAATTTGTGTATGACACCAAGAGAAGTAGTGATGTTGACACACCTGAAGGACAGGATGCCATCCAGAGGGACCTGGACAAACTCAAGAAGTGAGTGCATGGGAATTTCAGGAAGTGTGATAAGACCAAGTGCAAGGCGCTGCACATAGATCAGGCGCCAATAAGGGCTGGAGGATGAAGAGATGGAGAGCAGCCCTGCTGAGAAGGCCTTGGGTGTGCTGCTGGATGAGAGGCTGGACATGACCCAACCGCACTCTCAGCCCAGAGACCCAAACGTGTCCTGGGCTGCAGCGAAAGCAGCGTGGGCAGCAGGGGAGGGAGGGGATTCTGCCCCTCTGCTCCCCTCTGGTGAGACCCCATGTGGAGTGCTGTGCCAGGCTCCAGGGTCCCCAGTGCAGGAAGGACATGGACCTGTTGAAGTGAGTCCAGATAATGGACACCAAGATGATCAGAGGGATGGAACAGCTGTCCTTGAGGAAAAGCTGAAAAATTGGGAATGTTCAACCTGGAAAAGAGAAGGTTTCAGGGTGATGTAATTGTGGCTTTCCAGTATCTGAAGGGAACCTACAAGAAAGCTGGAGAGAGATTACTTAAAAGAGCATGTAGTAAAAAGACAGTGGGGAATGGTTTCAGACTGAAAAACAATAGATTAGATGAGACATTAGGAAGAAATTCTTTACTGTAAGGGTGATGAAACACTAGAACAGGTTGCCCAGAAAAGCTGTGGATGTCCAATGCCTGGAGACCAGATTGGATGGTCTAGTGAAAGGTGTTCCTGCCCCTGGCAGGGGGATTACAACTAGATGATCTTTAGGACTCCTCCCCAGCCCAAGCCGTTTTATGATTCTATGATTCTACAGTTTTTGATTCTACGAAAATCACTATCCAGTTGTAAGACAGATTTAATACTGTGTTTTGTTATCCTTTTAAATATTTATTGTGTTTGGTTTTATCTGTATTGTGCTTAGGATTTTCCCCTGAAGGACACTTTAGAAAAGTAAGTTGCATTGTTTGGTAGACTGTGTGAAATGTTTTCAGGAATTACTATTTTATATCATAAAAAGATATTTGGGAAACCTGTGCGTTTCTGAGTTCTGAATAACTGTGCAGGTATTGTACCAGGCTAACAAACAGCACAGATTTTTGACAGAGGGCTTAGTAATTGGGGAAGAACAAAAGTGTTTAGAAAGCTGCATGGTTTGAAAGATAAATATTAGAACTATTTACGTTCTGAAATAATTTAAGGCAAGTAGCTTGTGTTGTAAAATAACAATTCCTTATAAAATATGAAAAGGTTTAGTCTGGTATTCTCAACATGGATAAATGTACTTTATTGCTTACATAACTTGCATAGCTTGACAAGAAAAGCTTAGAAAATCTCAGCTACTTAGATGGCAAGCAACAATAAAATTCTGTTTATTAAAAAGTCAAAGAATTACAAATAGTAAAATATCACTGAAAACTATAATAAAAAGAAGACCAGATTAGTTGCATGCTTTTTATAGAATTTAAATACTGAGATATATTTTCGGTTGACGTTTCAAGCCTGGAACATATTATATATTACTGTCAATTGTTTTTATATACATTTTAAAATGTAATTGAAAACAAATTAAACTGTTTTCTTTGGCATAACAGTACATATATCAGGACAATGTACAATCATGTTATTTTGAATTTAGGGATTTTATATTTTTCTTTTTTTTTGTTTGGATGCCCAAGGGGATGCAGAATTATACAACACTGAGCCATAAGCAGACATAGACAAAAATGTTGATCTAATCATGCTGTGCCTGTATAGACTTATCAGTGTATTATATCACAATGGCTTTATCTTTGATATAAATTTTAGAAAGAAGTATTATGTAATAAAACTTTACCTAATCTTTTCAATGTTTCTGTGTCTATCATGGTTAAGCTCTTTGACTTGTTTTCTCAGAAAGAGAAGTTTTCTGCAAAGGAGCATGTTAGTACCAATTCCTTAATACCTTCCATCTACATGACTAAAACATCTGGGCCACAAGGCCAGACCAAAACACTTAGTCTGTAGACCTGATGCTTATTCAATACATATTTTACAAGGTTTCTAACTCTGACCAGCCTGATGCATGAATATTTGAAGGCTCATTTGTACTTGGAGTCCATTGAAAGCCTCAGTTTATTTTCAGTGTAAAAGAAACTTGGTTTGTGTGTGCTGAGATTGCTGCATGCTGTGATACAAAGTGTGATTAGTGAGAACAATGGAGAGATTTGTTTAAAAATTACTCTTGATTCAAACTGAAACACCAATACAGGAACATGAATATTTACTGCAGGATTGACTACATATTAATTCTAACAATTAGCTTTCTGGAGAGTGGCAGATTTAAAAGCCAGAAAAGATTTTTGCATAGTTAGTTTTTTAAATTGATGGAAAGAATATGTGGATCAAAAAGATGCAAAGCTAAAAATCAGAGGGATGAATGGAAAGTGAACTGAGGCCATTTCACTTCATTTACACTGCTTGCCATGGGAAAGCAAACTACAGCCTTTTGTTACAGATGTCCCTGTCTCTAATTTTATATTTGGATTAAAACTAGGGCATGCCCTGTGTGTACAGAACTTCTGTTGCATGTAGAGGTTTAATGCTGATCAGCCTCCACTCTCTCCATGGTGGGATGGGGAGAGATTTGGAAGGGCAACAAAAATAAAACTTGTGGGTTGTGGTAAAGAAAGTTTACTAGGTAAAGCACAATCTCCCCACAGTAGCAAAGCAAAACAAGGAGTTAATTCACTGCTTCCCTTGGCAGACAGGTGTTCAGACATATCCCAGAAAGAAGGACTCCATCATGAAGCAAGGCACCTGACAGTGACTTGGGAAGACAAAAGTCATCACTCAAACACCCTCTTTTCCTCATTCTTCCCACAGTTTATGTAGATGAACCTGATGCCATATAGTATTAAATATCTGTTTTGACTGTTGGGATCAGCTGTCCCAGCTATGTTCCCTCCCAGCTCCTTATGCACCTCCAGCCTCCTTGATGGTGGGATGGAGTGAGAAGCAGAAAAAGCCTTGAGGCTGGGTAAGCCCTGCTCAACAACAGTTAAAACGATCCTGTGTTATCAACCCTGTTTTAGTCACAAACCCAAAACACAGCAGGACACAGCCTTCTATGAAGAATATTATCCTAGACAAACCAGTGCACTCAGAAATAAGAGTTTTGCGTGAAGTGTCATTCTCTGTCTCAGTTAAGTCTCTCTGCCAGAAATCAGTGATAATGGTCCCAGACACTTGTGAAATATAGAGGTGACAGCCACCTTGCTAAGTCATTAGGGTGTGTAGAAAATAGAAGGCTAGGAAACCAGTCCTGCCCTCCCCTGGATGAGGATAGACTGAGGTCCTAGATCCTGCTTCTGTCAGAGTGTATGCATTTTATATTAGATCATCATAAGAGAAAAGCAGAACACTTCTCGAATGAGAGATGAGAAGCTCAGTTTCTACCCTTTCTGCTCAGCTAGGTTCAAGGCCCTCTTGTCTGTTTGGTTCCTGGTCTTACTATTCTTGCATTCCTCACTGCCAATGGTTTTGTTTCAAGAAGGCTGAAGAAGTCATTAAAATTGAAAAGCAGAAACTGTGTCTGAAAGATGAAAGAAGGCAGTCTAGACTTTGGCAACATAAACTTAGGTACACAATAAGGCAGGCCAAAAAATATCTTGTGGAGCAATTTGCTAGCAGCATAAAAATGAATAATATATTTTATTTTTTAGTATATCAGAAGCAGAAACTCTCCCAACAAAATTTGTATAACCAACATAAGATTGATGTGTAAAAGGAACAATGTCAGAAGATGATAAGGTCCTGCATAAAAGATAAAAGAATTCTAGGCATTGATATTAACAGTGATGGCCATTAAAGAAGTTTTTTTCTTTATGGGTGTCAAGTCTAAGGAACTGTCTCAAAAATATTTTATAACAAATTAATAGCTATGTATTGTCAGTACAAAATTACTTTTGCACAAGAGCTTTAAAGAAATTCAAATATGAGATTGCTGATCTTGTTTGTAATGGATAGCTTACTGCTTAAATTTAATACTGCTTTAGTATCAGATGAATGAATTAATGTAATGACTATTTTCAAAAGGACACCAAGAGCATGCGGGAAATTAAAGATTTTTATGTCTGACTGGTGTTTCAGACAAATGTTAAAGGAAATATGTTAAATAATATCATCCACAAATATATAATATACTTACTCTAAAGGATTTAGACTAAGATTAAACATAGGACATTTGCACAAGGAAGTCTGTGATTTGCAAATGAAGTAGATTTATTGTCTCCTTTCAGATGTTAACAAACATGTATGTGTTATCTGCCTGAAACCCCCTACATGTATTTTCAAGAAGCTATCAACTAGATCCTTCACCACTTGCTCATAAAGAAGCAAAATTGTCAGTGAGTAAGATGTAATTTCCTGACCAATAACAGGTTAAAGAGTGGAAATTAAATAGTACATTTAAGTGGTTACTTGCTGGAATAGGAAAGGTAATGTAGATATCCCACGAGTTTTGGTTTTTGAAGTTGCTTAAATGTTCTTATATAACTCAGAATAGGGGGTGAATAGCAAGGTCCTAAAATTTATTGTTGTTTTATAGCTCTTCAGCTTGAACAAAACTGAAATTTACTGAATCTCCAGTAAGATTTCACAGCACAGAATACCCAGTAAAAATGTAGATGAAATTCAAGATTCAGAAATGCCAAATAATGGATATGAGGGGAAAACTCAACTCTGAGTTTACAAGCAAGAGTAGGTACTAAAGCAGGTATAAAGTTTCAGAAATGAAGCTTTCTAGATAGATTATTTTATGTATCTGATTGTCAAATGCAGAACAAAAATAAAATTGGAAACTGCAAAAAGAGGGTAAACAGTGAAATAGAAAATCAAATTATAACAGTGATTAATTCAATAGTACACCTCTCTTTTGAATGCTTCCACAGTCCTGACTTTTTCCTTAGAAAAATGTCAAAAATGGCAGCAAAAAGATGGTCTTAAGTGTTCAGGGTACAAAATGGTTGACTGAAGTTAGAATGATTCAGACACATGAGTTCAGGAAAATCATAATTAAGTAAAAGTTTTTCCTATAACCTAAATCCAAAACATAGCTTTCATTTTCCTAAGATGTTTGTCTTTCCAGAATATGAGTTAGTAAAAATAAACAGCTGGGGAAAATTCTGCAGGAGCAATTAGATCCACAAAGGAGATGCAATGTTTTGTTTAGGAACTCCTTAAACATCAGGCTGTTGACATTTTTTTAAATTTATAGGAGAGAAGTATTGTCTTATTTTTGCCCCATTTTTTTATAGTTTTCCATAGGCATCTTTCCTGGCCATTGTTATGATCTCAGGAAGACTGTTCTTTCATCCTTATGTAGCCCATTTATATGTAGTTACAACTAGTTTTTCTCCCTCCTAGTTAACTTGAAAATCTGTTCTGATGATATAATTTTTTTCTGTGTATTTTCCAATAGCTGGGCTGTATTTGATAATAGCTACCATAAAAATTAAGACACAAATATAAAGAAATTTTTGTGTTGATAATCAAGAACCTAATCCTGCAATATGTGGAGAATTAGGGGAAATACCATAAATATCCATTCTATAATTAAAATTCAAATGTCTTTAGGAGACCTGAGGAATTGGGTCCATTGTCTTTGAGACAACTACCTATGTATGTAAAACATGTGACCTATATGTGTTATTTATTACATCCTATATTGACTTTTTCCCCATATACATTGAATACTGAATACAATCTCTTTGAACTGGCAAGTGTCTGAAGTTGCTATAATATAATACTTGTAATATTTTGACTGAGGGTTTATGTCTTAAGGTACTCATCAACATTTCAAAATCAAGAAGAGCCTGCACTGCAGCTAATGGAGTGCTGAACTATTTTCTATCTGAGAGTACATACAGAAAAAAAAGGTATCTATAAATGGAATGTACATTAATCCACAAGTCCACATTTGAGGTCCATAAACTTGCTTCTCAACCTTTGGCCTAGAACTACAGATACCTTAACTGCTCTAGGACAAGTCTTGTAGTTAGCATGTCTGATTTGGGAGACCCTATTTACCAACTTCCACACCTCAGCTCTATATATGGGTTTGACTTTGGAAACTTTTTCCATAAGCTCTTGATTTAATTGATTTTCCATTTAAAAAAAGTCCCAACATATTACTTTTAATGTATATAAAGCAGATTTTTTCCTTTCTGTGAAGAAAAGTAGATTATTTCTTTAACTTTGTAAGTAGCAAAGATGTTATTTGATATAAAAAGTGATTGAAAGAAAGAATTATCTCTGGCTCCACACTTGGATGCTGTGAGCAAAATGAAGAGATTCTCAAAGCTAGCACATGCTGGTAGATTTACAGCTCTGCTGTAATTGGCGAAACAGTTGACAAAACATGTTTATATAAAACTCATGAAAAAAGACACTGTTTTCTTCATGTACTCAGTCTTCACAGGATTTCTTTTCCTCTTTCATTTTCACTGTAGTGAGAGATAGAAATTGACAAGTTTTACAAACACATTTTGACAAAGGAATTAAATTGTTTACCTTATTGATAGGAAGCAGAATTACTCAGTTTTAATAAGATCTTTTCAAGACCCCTTTGTGCAATTAAGTACTGTCCAATGGGTTAAATGATTTATATAGGAATATGCAGTCTCTGTCCCAGAAGTTTTTTATTCAATGTCATTATCACTGTAATAATGGAGTTACTGTAAATGCATATTTTCTAAATATTTCCCAAACTCTTCACTAGAGTCCATTAAAAGTTGTGGGTTTTTAGAAAACTCTTTATGAAAGGAAAGAAAAGTTAATTTTACATAGGTCTGGTTTGTGTCTTCTTGTTTTCTCTTTTGGTGTGTTTTGCATGGTAGAAAAATCTCATCAGAAATGTCTTATTCTTCTGACCCAGCTCCCTTTGAAAACTATTTTGTCATCCGTCAGCTCCTTAAAGGAAAAGATGAAAGCAAAAATATGGATGTGTTTCTAATGAGGATAATGAAAGTTGAAAGGCAAGTAGAAGCATTGGAGGAAGAGTGAGATGTGGGTAGTGATAGGTGCTGAGCAGAGAGAGATGGAAATGATGAGTCTGTAACGTGACTTGATGACACTTTAGGGAAGAACAAAGATTCTGACGAACAATGCTCAAAGCAGACACTTGGGATTTCAGCCAGAGTCTGAAGTCCATGAGAGGGGATTAGATCGATTAGAGGCAATACTATATAAACTTCTTGTGACTTTCTTTGACACGGTGTTGAATCTACTACTGAGTGCTGAATAAAAATATTTTGATATAAAAATATTTCTGACACCAGTCTCAAAATATAATACCAAAGGGCAACAGAGATCAGCACAGAACTTTCCTACACTGTTTAAGTTGGTTACATTCTTCCTGGAACCTGCCAAAAGTAATTTTTTTTTTAATGGAGTTTTATTTTTCTTGATATAGTATGGGTTACATATGTATTTCTTATTTCTAATTTTTTTTGTTTTAATGTCCTTTGGTTATTTTTGCAGAGTGTTTTCTCAAACAAAGATAGATATTTATCTGGTAAATGATGATTTACATCATTAGATGTAAAGATATTCCTGATAGACAAAGCTATTCCTGAAGCTAATTCCTCAGCTTCTCAGACTGAGTTTGACAAAGAAGCTGACAGTTTACTGGCTGGAGATGATTTGTATGATTGTTGCTCCCTGTATTGCTTTTGCTTTGTTTTGTTTTCCTCTCCTCTTTTCATGTGCTTAATCTTTAGAACTTCATCTGCTATCTATACTGATATTTTATTTTAATCTGACACGAATCTTTTGATGGATGATCATACTGAATATTAAATATTTGGAATATGTCATGAAATCATTTGAATATAATGGATTTTTTACTGTCCTGAGTGTAACATAAACTATTAATTATGTACTGTCTTTCTTATTTTATCAAGCTGTGGACACTATAGATATAAGAAAATTATCTCTTGTTGTCTTACACTAGAAAATGTACAATGAGCTTGATGAAAGAGAACACATTTTATAACCATGGTAACTGTCAGCAACATCTGTAGATTCCTCTCTTATTTCTGTATGAAGATTGAAAAATGTCATTATTTTTGTTGATTTTTGTTTTTCTGCAAAAGGAGAAGAGGGAAAATCAATGATGAGCATAATTTTAAATCACATATGGCTAAGTATTTAGGAATCACTGGCACAATGAGTATGGCAGGAAATAAAAAATATTTAGATTCAAATAAATTTGTCAGAGACAGAATTAGCCTTTCCATAAAATTGTTTTGTCTCTGTAGTATCTCTGCAAACATTTAAATGATACCTCTAATGAGACTTCGTGAAAAATGTTGATGTATATATTTATTTTCAAATGTTTTTGAAGAGAATCTGATACTTCTTTGTCAAACTGCATCCATCTGCCCCAAAATCCTAGAAGATTTATACAGGAAGAAAGTCTTTGTGAGATGATTCTTAGAGATTATTCCAGAATTTAGCAATAGTATTGTTTGAGAAAGGCAAGATTCCTGCTTGATACTGTAAAACTCTAAATGCATTTCAGTGATGTTTTAGAACAACCAGTCATTAACACAGGAACTCAGTAAACAACATTCTTGTGCTACTGTATTTGAGGGTTGTAATAGTCTCCTCAACTCAAATTCAAACACAGGCAGAGTCTTTCAGATCAAAGGCCATGAATGTGCAAAAGTCTTTCAGATACCCTACATCTCATTTGTAGGCTGCCTGGAGATATAATCCTGTTGCAAATCTATTGCCAGGGCATGTTCTCCTGACTTCCTGCCTGCAGTGGAGAACTCCAGGAGGAAGGAAGGAATACTGCTCCCATTGTGTCACTGCCCACAAGCCAGAGGAGTGGTTCCACCCCTCCACTCCTCTCCTTGGAATGAGAACTAATAGATGGGTGGTTTATGTTAAGTGATTGCAGATTCTGTGTGCCTATCTGCCCTCTCTTTTGGATGGTTTAAATCTGTGTGTGCAGCAGCTCCCCTGTGATCTTTTGTAGGGAGTCACAAAGGCTTCTCTTATTCTTCTTGGCAATGCTGCAGAAACACTTCTTGACTCTCAAAGGAATTTTCAAAATCAACCCTTGGAAAAACAAACCTACAGGGTATAAGGATGAAGTCAGTTGAGGAGAGGGGTAGAAGAAAGTAAATTCTTTGTGTTCAGAGTTCTAGAACATTACAGAAAATTTTAAAAATGTAGAATATCCCACTAAAAAGCTGTTTCTTTAAATCAATACTTTCATTTTGAAAGAGAAGTCATACCAGAGAGAACATGCCTTTCTTCCTCTGGATTTGATTGTGCATCTAAATTGGAAATTTTAGGCTGAAACTGGCTTCTGATTTTAAGAGGGTTCCAGCGTAGCCTAAATTGCATTCTCTAATGTGGGAAGGTTGTTTGTTCTTTGAAGTGAGTCAGATTTCCATAGATACTGTGTTTTGTGAGAAAGTTCTTCAAAAGATTGAGTGTGTTAAAGTGCAAATTAGTACATTTATAAAACAATAGATTAAATGTTACCCTCTCTGGACATTCAAAAATATGATGCAAAACCAAAGGAATCAGGATTTTAAAATGAATTCAAAATTGTATTAATCTGAAGATGATTTTTCTTTGCTGTTTTGATTTTCAACTCAGAATCTATACACCTACTGTCTTTTCTTTACAAACTCAAAGATGACAAACTTTTCAAGACATTTGAGATTCCTTTATAAACTATTATCTGACCAAAAGAATTTAGACTTAAAAAACAACAACATGTACTATTATGCGAGTTAGAAAAAAATCATGACTTGACAATCCTGAGACATTGCAGAAGACTATATATTAAAGCATTCTTCATAGGCTTTACTGGATCAACAGAAGATGTCCTCATACATTGTTAGCAATTCTCTATGTACATCTCTATGTACAGCTCCTAACAATCAGCTCCTCATGATGCATTTAGATGTCTCTGTCACAGTTAATCTGTGTGCTGGTAGCAAAATATTTTTCATATTTTAAATGCCATTGTCTTCTTTTCCTTCCTGTTTTCTTATACATATTTTTTTCCATATATCTTTAAAATATATTTAATATATTATTTTCGATNAGTCAGTTTTTTATGACTTCTTCATGTTACAGTTAAAGAATATTTCAGAGTATATAAAGAATACCTATCTGGTAAATTCTGAAAAGCTCTCAGTGTTAGCAGAGGATTGAGTCATTCATGGAATAGAAAAAACATATGTCTAAACCTAGGATAATTTGATGTAAGTAGGTTTCTTAAGTATGTGGAGAAATAATTAAAAAAAAAGCATAAGTGCAACCCCATCAAAGCTTTGGAAATTTATATCCATAAATACAATTATCAAATAAATGTTTGTAAAGTAGACTGTTATATATCCACATTAGATCTACTTTGAGAATAATTATTCTCAAAAAAACAGAAAAAACCTGCACAAAGCATTTTAAATTCATGACCATTTGAGCATTGAGCATTTCTATTTGGAAGCTATTATCATATGGTATTTCTACAGTTTAGTTATACATAGTCTCCCCAAATTCCTCGAGCACATTCTTGATATTTTTCAGAAAAAAAAGTCAAAATCAAACATTGCAGCTTGATTATAGCCTACATAGCTTAAAGCCAGAAGACTTCCAAACATCTAATTAAAGTAGAAAACATCTAATAGAAAACTAGCAAACACTTAATACAAAAAAGAAATGCACAACATCACAGAAAAGACAGAAGAATAAAGTGCTTTTTACAGTAGATTTCATAAAGCTGACAATGTAACACAATTAGACACATCAGGGAGTCACAATGCATAATAGAACATTTTAGTAGTGACAGTAAAGTCCATACAAATTGTGTAGTGTATTGAAGCACAGCTTCACTTGAATGAAAGTGAAACAGCTGACTGCTGGGATTAGGCATTTTAGAATTTGTCTTGTAGACCGTGGGTTGCTTTCGGGAAAATTTTACTGAAACTAGAGACATTAACACTCATTTTTCATTATTTTAAAAAGCAATAGGAGCCCCTAAAGAAAAGCCCTGTGTAGGATGACACCCCAAACAAAAGAACATCTGAAATTTCTCAAGATTTAAAACTATTTTTAAGAGGATTTGCTGAGGACCAGTTTTAGGAAAGAGTGTCTTTATGATTTAACCCCAGCTGGCAGCAAAGCACCACACATACACTTGCTCTCTTCCCCACTGGCAGGATCAGGGAGAGAACTGGAAAGGAAAAATCTAGAAAATTCGTGGGTTGAGATAAAGATAGTTTAACAGGCAAAGCAAAAGCCACACACACAAGCAAGTCAAAGCAAGACAAGGAATTAATTCACCCCTTCCCATGGGCAGGCAGGTGTTCAGCCATCTCCAGGAGAGTAGGGCCCATCACATAGAACAGTTACTTGGGAAGACAAACACCATCACTATAGAAGTTCCCTCTTCTTCCTCTTCTTCCTTCTCTCCCCCCCTTTATATATTGAGAATGATGACATATGGTCTGGAATATCCCTTTGGTCACTTTGGGTCACCTTCAGCTGTGTCTCTTCCCATGCTCCTGTACACTCTTAACTTCCTTGCAAGTGTGGCAGTACAAAAAGCAGAAAAGACTTTGGCTCTCTGTGAGCCCTGCTCAACAATAAAAAAAACATCTCTGTATTATCAACCCTGCCCTCAACACAAATCCAAAACTCAGCCCCATACCAGCATCTGTGAAAAAATTAACTCTGGTCCAGCCAAGCAGGAATTAACATGAATGTAACTGTGTGCATAACTTCAGGGAATTCCAAAATGTCAAATGGTGCTGTTTGGGACAAGTGCTGCTTGACAGAACTCTGGCTGTAAGACCCAGAGAATTAAAATTAAATTATTTAAAGGTTTCCTTTTCATTGGCCCATCCTGTGATTGGAAAACAAGACTCTAAAATGATTTCTCAGAAATAAGCAGGGCCATATGATTAATACTCGTTTCTATTATCAGCTTTCTGTCTGAAAGACTATGCAACTTACTGAATGCTGTGCTAGCAGCTTGGTTTAAACCAAAGAATTCTGTTATTGTTTAAGTGACTTTATTCATAACCATTTTTTTATATTATACATCCTCTCACCGGCAAACAAATATTTAGGAAGCATAGTTACCTTTAGTACTTCATAGCTTTATGTTTCATGGCTATTGTTTTTAAAAGCAGAAATTTCCCTGTTTCTTCCATGAGCTGAAATGAACTATTTTGCAGATACTACCAAAGAAAGCTACCTTAGAGCACATATATTAGACAGAGATGATACAGATAAAGTATGATGAAACATATGTCTATTTAAACCATCTTGGGTACTGGTGAAAGACGCTCCTAAGTCATGGAAAGAGTGGGTATAAAATATCTAAAAGCTTTAATTTTGTACTTCCTAGATATGGCCTGATCTGTAAGCCACAAACTTTTGGTTAATTTAAAAACTCAGTTCAAGTATGAATTTTCTTGATCTGTCTTTTCCTTGGTGCCTGATTGCAATTAAATATTCTGCTCCCACCAGAATAGAGCTACGGTTACTGCAGTAATGTATTCAGGTTTTTATGTCACATTCATCTTGAGCTTTTCCAATAAGAAATGTGATGATGAATTCAAATGTGGTCTATCCTTCCCCTCATCTTCTCCCAGAGGAAAGAATCATATGTGTAGTGAAGTGGGTTTTGCTGATTTATTTATGTTTAATATGTGTACTGTGCTACTTGGGTTTATAGTAGAGAAGGGTACTTTACCTTTCATCTGAAGGAGGTTACATGGTGATATTATCTATGCATTTCTGAGTTATCTTAGAATTGTTATTGAAAATAGGAAATTGTCTGTGGAAAAATAAAATCTTATAAGTTCTTTCCCTTTTTTTTTTTTTAACAGAGAAATATATAGTGTTGAATTATATACAAGTTCTGAAAAATATATTTCTAGTTTAAAATAGCTGAATGCTTGAGTGATTAAGTCATGCCCATGGAACAAGTGTTTTGAAAATCTTTCTTCTTAAATATATTAAGTACCGTACCATGGAAGACAGTTCTTCCAGGAACAAACTAATGCAGTGCCAGAAAATCAGCCTTTATAGCATTGTCAAAGTATTTCCAGCTACAACACAGTTTTACAAGCAGATGCTGGCATGAACATTAGAATACACCTGAACTTCAAGACTTCTTTTATTATTATCTATTTTTTTTCTGTCTATGAGAAGAGGAAAATTTCACTACATATGCAGCAGTTACCATTATTTTTAATAAGGCAAATCCTCCAGGATCCTGTCATAGAATCTGTTTCTGCTAATAAATGCAAGCTTTAAGTTGTGCTACTTTTGAACCCTCTTGTAAGATGAAACTAGTGCAGAGACCCTGGAACTAGGCAAAATGATGGAAAGTGATAGAGCTGTATTGGCACAGTGATGTTTCCGAGGTTGTTTTTGTAGACTGGAAGGTCCCACAACATCACAGTTCCTGCAACACTCTCAGACACATGCTGGTAGCTTTTTCTAGCACTTTCTGGCACATTCCTGTCCATGTGACATGGGCTGACAAGTGGTTCAGGCACTTCTGTGCTATAATTCCTTTTTGTAATATAAGGAGATGAAGGCCTGAGACCTAAAAGCATTTGTGACCCTCTCTTCCATTGAAATCAATTTAGGTAGTTCTATATACTCTGAGCTTCTTACACTAAGCCTCTTGATCAACACAAATAGAAAATTTGTGGAAGCGTGGGAAACTGAACTGGAAAGACTGTGCAAGGATAAGATTTTTAAGCTTTATTTCTCTTGCCCCCCCCAAAAAATAAATATAGATTTTTTTTTACATGATAGTCACACCTTTATATACATAGTTCCTTTCTAAGACACTCACAAACTGTTAAGCACAGGCATAGCACTTAGTCATTTTGGGAGCAGATTTTAACAATTTAGTTGATGCAGATTCTTCCTCAGTCCTTTTTGAACTGCATCCACAGGCAATAAGAATATTAGTTTCTTTTACCTCAGTCTTAAATGACTTCTTTTGGCTCAATCATTGAAGGGTAATCTCTGATGAACAAATTTTAAGACAACAAATAGTGAGTGTCTGGTGCGAGAAATATGCTTATTTGTAAACTACTGATGTTATTAGCACAGATTTTGCTGAAAGCCTGACGCAAAATCCAAAATCTTAGAAAACACTAGTGCATTTATTGTAAAAGAAATAATTTTCAAAACCTATTTTTACCTCATCTGCAGAGTGAAGTATTGCACAATGTGAATTCTATCTGGTGGTCTCTTAATTCTGGAACACTGTTCAAATATATGGATTAGAATTACTCTTCACTGGGGCAACACTACTGGAAACTCAATCAAGCTGTTCTGTTGCAGCAGCATGCTGAGGCTGTGATGTTTAAGTAACTGAAATACAGGGTGGAAAGAAGAGGTTATGCAAAATAAACATAAAGAGTGCCAAATGATTACTTTATGAGCTGCTCTTCTGGGAAACAGGTTTAGTGGTGGTGATACTTCTTTCAGGAAAATGTGTGTGTGGAGGGTTAATGATAAAACTGGATGCAGCTGGATGCTGCTGGATGCTATTGCCAGTAGCATCCCACACCTCTGCATTATACAGTGTTCTGACAGTGCTCTTTTCTGTGTTTTGCAGTTTTCTTCTTTTTTTCCCCTTTTCTTTCTCCTTTTTTCTTTTTTTTTATGATTTGGCTGTTGGCAAAAGCCATGAAAGCAGCCACAGCATACACAGAAATGAGCCGTGCACCACAGGGAGTCCTCTGCACAATAAGTTACCCAAATAATACTTTGTGAGGATTTTTTAAGCCTCAATTTGCTTAGGAATAAATGTCAGCTTTCTCACCAACCTGAAGCTAACATTAAGAGAACTTGTATAACTACTGTCATTGAGTTATTTCTGTTTATGTAACAGAGGAAAATAAATCTAAGTGTCAAATAAACAACAGACTCTTTCAGTACAACAGATTTAATTAAAACAATCTATTTTGTGATAACTATTAATAGCTGACCTTCAACTAGTTCTCAACAGAAAATACAAAGAAGATTCTTTTACCTGATATAACTGAGCTCTTGAAAATTTTTCAGTCCTTCGCAAATCAACAATACATGTTTATTTAACTTTTATAACCATGCTGTTTTCTATAATCATACATACAAATGAATTAATGTATATGCCTTTACGTGCCTGATGTTTTTTAGAACTCTTCCTTGTCTCAGAAGTAACTCTGTTACAGTCTGCCCAGGCAGCTTTTCTCCAAAGGATTCCTCTTGTAATCATGCAGAAGCTCTATGGACCAGAGTTTTACACTTCCATAATGATATGTTTCTTATTATTTATTAAAAATACCAGTAATTTGGTAAATTTTCTGATTATATTAAACCCAAGTTGATCTATACATAGAAAGGCCTGTCTCAGTGCAACAAACTGGAAAAAAACCCATTGCAATAAATAAAGAACAGTCCTTAATCTATCAAAATGTGACTACTACCTGTTTATGATTTGAGATCCAATTCATATTAGACATCTAAGAAAAAGGCAGAGACTGGGTTACTAATGTACTTCTGAAAACTTAACGAAATTAACCTACAAACTTGGAAGATAGAGCTGCAGGCTTTTGCAAGCTTTTAAAGAATGTGTAGAAAATATATTTTTATGCATCTGGCCTTGCAATCATGATGTGCTTGTTTTAGATTGCTTTTTCAAGTGGAATTGTTTAGAAGATTAAAAAAACCAAAACAAAAGAAGATCCCAAAACCTAACCTAGCACTTTCTTTTGGGTGCATTTGCTCATCTTCGTGTCTCTTCTGGAATGTTTGATATATGGCAGTAATTTTCAGGTATGGTGATCCACAAAATTACAGAATGCTTGGAGCTGGAAGAAACCCACAAGGATCAGCAAGTCTAACTCTTATGTGAATGGCCCATACAGGGATCAAACCCACAACCTTGGCATCACAAGCACCATTTTCTAATCTCAAGGTTTATTCATAAAGTGAAAAAAAAAATGGTTTTCCTATCTTGAAAGATGTTTTGGATTGTTAAAGTCTACTTACACAAATGCAAAAGTCCAAATCCCTAATAAATGCAGTGAATGACTTCCAAGGAGGAAAAGTATAATGGTATTAAAACAATGATGCTTAATTGCTGTGTCGTGATTCAGACAGGTGTCTGCCAAGAAAGGCAGGAGGCTCCCTTGGGATAAGAAATGTAAACCCCCTTCCCTCCGAATTAGTAGTATTTTGAAATTAAGGGGCTCTCAGGCAAAGATAGGGAATAGGAATAACACATCTTTACTAAGTATTTATATGAGGTGAAACAGGCAACAACCAGAACGGTAACAACAAACCAGAACCAGAAACAACCCACTGGCAGCTGCTCTCAGGTGTCAGGCACCTTCCCCTCGGTGCAGTTCCAGTCACAGCCGGCAGGGGCGCTGTGGCTCCGCTGGGCAGGGCAGGTGCGATGGTTCCCCCGNGAGGCTTGGCCACTTCTATCAATCTGCTTAAGTATCATTATTGGCATTTCTTAGGAGTCTTTTTTTTTTTTGAAAAAATTTTCTCCCAAAAGCGACGACATGCTGTTATAGCAGTTGATATCTAGTCTTGTCCTTATGACAGCATCCATGTAATTTTGGGCAATTTAACCACGTATGCCCAAGGACTGGAATCTTGTAATATTTCACCACCGTTGAGTTTTGAAGGCCAAAGAACACTAATGCTTTGCACTCTGAATTTCATCACCAGCTAGTGCATGGATTTGACTTCTGCTCCTCAGTTTCCCGTCCTCAAAACAGGTGTAATATCACCATATTCCACACTAGAATAGCTGTAGTAAGTGCTTCCACATTAATGAAGTGCTGGGATACCCTCATCATGAACTTCTTAGAGAAGCCTCTAAGAGATTAGTCATAGCTCCTGTTCAGAAATAAGGTTTGAATTGTATGAAGTAAGCAGAGCCTTGGGTCATACACTGAATAATGAGGGTAAAAGAAAATATTGATCATCATATTGATCACTAAGTGAGTATCATACATTCATGGCCTGGAGAGAGGCTGAGGTCCTCAGCCTGAAGTGGAAAATATGTTGTGTAATGGTGTAATTAAAGATTATAACGTAATGCATATGTATGAGGGATAAAATTAACATTGCAATAGGAACCTCAAATTCAACATTTTTGAATGATTAAGCACTCAACCTAGTAAGTTCTTTTAACATATATTTGTGGGTATGTACAATATATGTATAGGCAGTACTTAATTGTGCATATAAATTATGGACTTCAGAGAAGGAAAATTTAAGGAAGAGGCTTTTAAAATTATATTTGTTAATATGTGTAGCCATAAATGGGCCCTTTCCAACAGAACAGCACAATGGGGTTGATGGAACTAAAGTATCATTGAAGCACAGAGGGATGAAACAGATTCACTAGGGGTTTTTTTTGGCAACTGGGGGTCTGATGTATCAATATTGAAAAGAATCATATCTTGTCATCAAATAAATTTTTCTCACCTTCAAACTATAGATTTGGTCTATAAGAAAGAGTAAGTGTGAATGACATGCAAATTCTGCAGCCTACATATCAGAATTTTACTCCATCTCTCTCATGGATGGAGAGATCAATGTCCACATCACAAGAGCCCATTGGGGCAAAGACTATTGCAATAAACAGGATGAAGAAAATTTTATTCAGATCTACTCAAGATACCCTCTTCGACTTCCGTACCATTGATAAATATGCAGGACTTGAATAAATGCTTTTAATACTGCAAGAAAATTCATAATTTAAGACACTCAGATATGACCCCTTAGTTGCTAAGCAATTTGTTGTATCAGTATGGGGGGAGGAGGAAAAGAGAGAAAGAACATATGCTAATTTTTGGCAGCTGTTGCTGTTCTTTTACTCATTGAGTAAAAGCACAGTAACACAAAAGTGAGCAGAGGAAGTGAAAATGAAAGTTGAGGAGTCTTGCTTACCTTTGATTATGTAAAACCTGGATGGATTTTCTTTTTACTTTTTATTTTGTTTCCTGGAAATAAAACAAAGAAAAATTAAATGTACAGCTCGATTTTTAAAACACCCTTTTCCCTCATTTCCTTCTAGACATATTTATGTATGTTCCTCTATATATTCATTTGTTTCTATAGAGACTTTTTTATTCATTACATATTATATTTTTATGCTTGCTGGGTGTAAGTGTTTAAAGTTGCAATTGCATCAAATTACCTTGGCAGAGCATGTGGTTGCTATCATTGAATGCCACATTTCTCCCACAGAGATAATTGTGTTCCAGTAGTGGGTGGATTGTTCTTCCTATACAAAATATATAAAGCACTTTGAGATCATCTTGGGTAACAGAAGCTTCTGGTAGTGTCATTGACTTTTAATCTAAGGTGGTCAAAACTATTTATGTACTTTTGTCACTTCCATTTGACCAGTGTTACTTTCAAACATGGCACCAGCTCTTGGATGGCCCTCTGTGCTTTTCAAATCATTCAGTGTTGAGGAAATTTCCCAGTCTGATCATTCACAAGACTCCCTGGCAGTCACATCCCAAGGCAGAGACCGAGACTGCTGGGTCAAAGCCCCTTTGCAGCAGGCAGCTCCAGTGACCGAGGTGTCTCCCTTGGCTCCCCACACACCCACTCCACAGTCAGACCAGGTTTCCTCACCAGTTCCACCCCAGGTTTCCCATGGCAGACTCTCAGATGTCTCATTCCATAAAGCCATTTGTTCACAGCACAGTAACACAGACACAGCCCGAGCTGTTGCCCCCAGGGAGGACCCCAGCCAAGGAACTCCTGGGCTTTTATAGCCTCAGAGTCCATCAGTGGGCAAGTCTCCCTCTTCCTCTCCATACCCACCTTGATGGCAGTCAATTGTCTTCATCTTTGTTATGCAAAAGGTTGGCCATTCCTGGCTCTTGTCTCTCAGTGTCCATTTCCCTGACTGATGCCACCCACCCTTATCCTGTTTTTTGTACCAAATGTTGGTAATTCACAGCCTCTTATCTCGGGCTCGAACCCTGAGCTCAGTCTGCATCTCAACCTGCAGTTTGCAAGCCAAGCTACCTGAACCAGATATATTCCTCAACATTAGTTGCATAGTCCCATATGTATAAAATGCATTCTTTCTACATAGAACAAGAATATTTAAAAGATTTTCTTAAAAAAAAATCCATAAACAAATGTAATTCCTTTTCCAGATGATTACAGAAAGGATTTGAACACTACAAATTTCAGTACTGTAGATAATCATTATTCAAGTTTGAAATCATATAAGAAGTTACTATGTATGATCACATTGTTTATAAATATGTTTTAAAGCACAAAATTTGACTAAGGATTTATTTTCTCATTAGTAAGTTCTCTTGGGTCCCAATTGAGTTAAGAAAGTATTTGGTTAATTAGCAAAATTTTAAGCATATACTTAAGTCACATTGACTTGAATGGAATATAGATATGTGCTCATAATCAAACATTTATGGACAAGTTTCCTTAAATGAATGCCATTATTGGTTTATGGATCTCCAATACTAAGAATCAGTTTCTACTCAATAAACTCATCGTGAAGCCGTAATATGGGCAGAATGTCAATAAAAAATGGGTTACTCCTATATTGCCCTTTGAGCCAGGAATATGCAAAATCTGTTTGTTTGCTTTATGGAAAACTCAAACAATCTTTTTCACTTATGTTGGTCTATTGTATCAAATCAAAGTGGGCGTACCTTGCCAATATATATTGAAATGGATGACAAAGCTCGAAGCAAATAGAAACTGAAATAGAGATTAAATAACTTGGGAGACCCTTCATTTTAGCTGTGCTACATGGTGCAGAATGAATGTAAAGTGTGTGGATATTAAACCTGATAAATAATGTCTTTGTAAAGAACTGTACCATTAGCCTCATTTCATTGACAATTAACAAATGTACTGATAGACCATGGATAACCTTGGACTTCGTCAGCTGGTATGAAAAGAAAACTTCCTGCTGCAAATGTCTTTTCTGCTGTCCTTACCTATTCTGCTAAGTATTGAACTGGCACCAAATTGCAAGTAGTGTCACTGACAAATACTGCATTTAGAAGGGCTGATTTAACAAAGTAGCAGAGAAGCAGGCTGGTTATGGCAGTGACAGCAGCACTAAGAGGATTTCAAAGCATTGTTAGACTTTCTAAATCTTTCCCTTATCATCTTTCCAATTTCTAATTTGCTCACTCATTCAATGCAATCTCTTTTCAGAAGTCATTCTGTTTCCCTTTCTGGAAGTCAAGTAGTAAACTGGAGTTATTCCCTGCTGCACTACCTTGGTTCCTTTTTTTTTGGCACATATATATTAATGACTTATTCAAGCAATTCCAGCACTTAACTTTCTGTATCCTGGGCACAGTGAAAAGCTGCAATAGGCTGTAGAAGTATGTAATTGGCCTTTATATGCTGTCAGTCCTCCTGCTAGATATGACTATGCCAAATAAAAAGATGGAAGTGGAAGAGAGGAAAACTAATCTGCAGAAAGCATCCCAAATTCAATTAGAAATGCTTGGTATGATAGAAATTAGCACTGAACCGAACAAATTCCAAGCTTTGGCAGACTGAAGGTATGAATGCCAGATGCAAAGTGATAATGTGTGCAAAGGTTGATTCATCATAGGATGTAGCAGCCAAGATATTGGTGAGATAACCAAGAAACCAGAGAGATGGATTAATGTACTGAAATATGAAAAGCACTTGGGAGGTGGTTGCAGAAGACATCAGCAAATACATCACTAGTGGAATACAGGAGGGTCTGGAGGGAAACAGCTGCTGGAGTAAGATTGGAAACAGGTGAAAGGGCACCAACAGCTGTATCCTTCAGTGGTAAGATTGTATATCCCATTCTGTTTCACTGGGAATATAAAACAGCAGGCAGAGAGCCCTACTTACATAATACACTATGCTGAATTGAAAAAGAATTTGCTAAAAGCCCCAAACAAAACTGTGATTGGCTTTGCACAGCAAAAGTCTGTAGAAATGACAACTGAGAAAACAACTTATGTGAATACACAATTGCACTAGCAGCAGCAGTTTTTGGCAAAAGATTGTTGAAGACCTAGTAAATCACATAAACCTGATTAAATTAGTTTCTTGAAAGTCAATGCATTATTCTGGTATAAGAGTCTTTGAATAATCCATATAATATATATAAACTTTATAGCAGAATTCAGTCTGTGGAGGGTGGCAAACACATTTTGGAGGTCAAAAATGAGGATTTGAGAAGAGATGTTCCTTGAGTTTCATGTGATTGATTTTAGATAGGTGCTAAGCATTGAACTTAGAAAGAAGAAATAAGATACATACATTCGAAATAGGTCCTAGCTATGCAGTTGGATGAAAAAGATAAAAGGCTTAGCATAGATCTCAAAATGAATAGAAGCCACTAGTGTGATCCTGTTGCAAAACAGGAAAATCTCATTCTTGAATGAATTAAGATGACTGTTGGATGTAAGGCATAGGAAGATTTTTTTTAGCTCTTCCTGGCTTTAGTTGATCTTTGGCCAGAGCAGAGTCCAACAACATGGTTTTGAGAAGATTGTGATAAGTTGCAGAGAGTAGTAAGACTTATAAAGCATTTAGAAAAAATGAAATATGAAGAAAAAGAAAGGTTTAAATAATTGCATTTATTCAGTCTATCAGATAGAATAATAAGGGACACAAATTTCTTCTATTAGGTAAAAACTGTTATAATACAGCAGTGAATGATTATTCTCTGTGATCATAAGGTCTAAGACAGAGAGAAAGCAGTTGAATTTTCAACAAAATCCTAATTTACATTCTGGGGAAATTTTTGAAAGCCAAGGGTTGGTGAAGCAATATGAGAAGATGATTGCATAGACTGTTGGGTTTTGTTATTTGTTTGTTTTGGGGTGTTTTGGTGTTTTTAAGAGGCAATAAATATTCTTTTAGTGTTTGTTGAAGGAATTTTTATCTTGTCTGTATTCAGATAGGACTAAGTGAAGCCTTCAGCTCTGTGTTTTCTAGGATTCTGTGCTTAAATGACTGAGAAATTCACCAAATACAACAGAAATTTTCTAGTCAACCAAAAAAAAAAAACAGAGAGGCTATTAATCAGGATGTTTTATGGAGAACTCCAGTGACTAATGAATTCTTGGTAAAGATGAATGAAAATAACCTGCCAATGTGAATGACATTCATTGATTTCAAGAAAGTTACTGACTAGCATCAGAGAAAGAAAAATGCTGTTCTGAAAGCGACCCAAGCATAACAAAACACTATCTGCAGTTTCTGAGAAACAAGTGGGCTGGACTGTGGCTGACACAGATGGGAAAGAAGAAAAAGAGAGCCCAGAGCAGTGCTTTTTGTCTGCATTCTACTAGTGATACATTTATATAAAAGTACCAGCACAGTTTGAGGATACAGTGTGTGAACTCGATGAGTCAAAATATCACTGTTATCCCTTGTGTGCAGCAGAGACGGGGTGCAACATCCCACATACAGGGTAATGAAAGTCCAGGTTCAAACAGACTGAAAAGGGAGTTTGGGAGGGAGTTTGGCTGGGGAGGGGGAAGGAAGAATGCTGGTGTTCTGCCAAAACACATTTAGTTCTGACTTTAAAAACAAAACCCCTACAACACTGAATGCATATTGCAATTTAAATTAAAAGAACTCGTACTCCCTTAACTTAGGCTTTAACTTTGGCCAAATTCCTTTGAAAAGGTGGAGAGCGAAGAGCTACAAAGACGTCTTCATTTCCAAATACAATTTCTTTCTCATTGGAAAAAACTTGTTGTTTCATGAGGACAAAAAGAAAAAGGTTAGGCGTTTTTGTTTTTTAGTGCAAACACCATTTTCTCGTGGGTTTTTATAACCCCACCACTAGGATACATGTTCTGTCTTGGTCTGTGGATGCTTCTACTTTATAAATCAATACATCCACAGCTGCACTGAGCAGAAGAGAAAGTAAGATAAAACCAAAAAAGCATCATTCTTTGAAGAAAAAAAGAAAAAAATATGTGGAAAATGGCAAGGTTGAACTGTTCAAAAATCACAAGAAGGAAGTCAACAAACTACCCCCACATTCTGCATTACTCTGTATCAGCATTTCTACTTCTCTATTAGAGTACATTAGGAATGACATTGCAACAGAACAGGGATTACTTATGTGGAAAATGCAATGAAGTGTGGTCAAACAAACTGTATGGTGGGCTTATTGTGATCACAGCAGTCAGGGATGAAACCTAAGAAATGGAAAGAATAATACTATTGTGTCAATAAATGTAATTAAGACTGAGATGATAATTTTATTCAGAATCTGTATTTCCTGCTTGCTAATGTCTCTCTCAGAAATTTACCTTTCCAAATGATGCATCTCATATTAGTTCCCTTCTACTTCATTCTAGTACATTTCCATTAGACTCAAGCAGAAGAAAAAAGAAATTATATTGCAAACAACATCAATTCTAGCATTAAGAATGAATTAATTGAAAGAAAAATGTGTTATGAATGCTTTGTCCTGGTTATTCCAAGCTCAGATTGAATTTTCACAAAATCTTTAAACTACCTGTGTGGAAGCAAAACATCTTGCTTGTTTGATTTTCTTAGGTCTATTTACACTTTGTTATTCTTCTCCAGCTCAAAAATTTGCGTATAAAACATTAACTCTGATGTATGGCACACAATCTTTCTCTAAAATATGTGAATGGCAGAAAAATCCTGTGGAAGCAGGATGGAGAGGAACATGTGTTGACCAGGAGCAACGATGAGTCCTGTGGACCCGCTGTTTTGAGCCTTGGCTGCGGCAGTCAGGGACAGCAGAGCGCAGCCCCTTCCCCCGGTTGATGCTGAGGTCAGGCTCCTGGGCACACAGTGGCATCCTGTGCTCCCATCCTGGGAGCTGTTGCCAGCCACATTTCAGCCCAGTTTCAGCCCTGCTGCCTACAGCCCTGCCTTCAATTTCCCTGTGTGTCCAGACCCTGGTCCTGTCCATCCATCCAAGGGCTGTGTCTGGCCCTTGTTCCCTTCACTGGACCTGATCCTGTCCCCAACCCAAGAACATCCTGACCCGTTGCTGAGAAGAAGAGACTGCTCAGAGTGGCTGAGTGCTTCAGGTTCTACCAAACAGCAGTGCAGGGTTTAATGTCAAAAGTCCTCTCAAGGCTAGGGGATCTGTGCCTTCTTCTGAGGATTATATACAGGAGTACACCCTCAACACACCCCAACTTCCCATCAGGCAGGACTTGGGCACATGTCTGTCATCCCAGTCATCCTTGTTGGTGCAAATTCCATCCTGCACACCTGGCTGTGTGGAAGCTTCTGTGATCACTGATGGCAGCTGTACCAGCCATGGTCTTGCAGCAGGCAGAGACCTTCACACAGGAATATGTCCTGATGCTGGAAACCACATGTTTGCAAAAAGCTGAATTTGTGTGATCACAGGAATGGAATAGCTGTGAGACCTGACACATGGAAAGAGCTTGGCAAATGCCTCAAGGATGCCTTGGGTAGCTCATAAGGTTTAAAGGGCAATGCATCCATTTCCATTAATTCAGTGGTAATTTATCCATCAACAGCGAATATTGCAGCCGCTGAGGAGGAGGTGTCAGAGAAGACAAATGGGTACAAAAGTGTGCAGAACTGTGGTGAAATATACACAACCATAAGGAATTGTTGTGTAGGGTCTAGCTGTCTTCAAAGGATGATTTGTATTGCAGCGGTTTGGAGAAAAACTGAGTATGATAAATGTAAATGCATAACTTAAACCTAGTTAATTTCTTAATTCATTACAATACTTCTTTCCTATAAGCAGCTTGGAAAATTATTGATTAAACAAACAAACAAATCCTAGGTTAATTTTTGGCTGGCAACTACTGCAGCCCTAAATCAAATGTTGAATCTGAGGCAGCAGTGTGCTTATCAGCCTCAGGTCATGTCCTTAATGCTCAATGAAAGGGAAACCTGTTTCTCATTCAGTGATTGCTCAGCTATAATAAACTGCTAACATTTTTTAATTTGATACTTTACATACTCATTATACTCTGGTATCACATAACAGTACAGAAGGTTTGACTTTTTCCCCAGGAGCCATTTTCTCCTGAAGCCTGAACATTTCATTGCTGCACTGTAATTTAAAGGGTTATAGAGACTTGGTGGAATAAATTACAATGTTTATGAAAATAGCCAAAACCAAAGACAAACTTTAAAAAAGACCCACCCAGCTTCAGCACATGGACTTTTCAGTGGCTTCAAATCATATATAGTGGTACAGGTTTTGGACAGAGTACTTTAAACTCTTGCAGTCTTTATCTCCATAGGTGGGGAAAAGAAATTTACTGCATAATTATGTTAAAAGCTGATTTATTATGATACTTTCCCCCACCCCCACCCCATATATACCCATTTATATATATATAAAAAAACCTCAAACCAAACTCCATGTTGAATTTATTTACCCAGTTAGAGAATACTCATCAAAGTTCTGTAGGTAACAGAACAACTAATCTAATATCAGAAAACAAACAGGCTTTCAGGCATCAAAGCTTAAGCTTTCAGCTTTCCTTCAGACTGAATTTCTACATGAGTCAGAGGGGGTGGGAACTGGCATGAAAGCTGTGTTAAATCATCTGTTGCAAAGGGAAAATAATAAAGAATTCAGGTTAATAATTAGAAAGAACTTTAAAATTAATTAAACAAAGCAACAGGACACAAGAGGTTATACTTTACTGAGCCAGGAATGCACATTGTGAAGCATAATACTGTATGCCAAAGCATATTCAGTCACCTGAGGTACCTATTAATAGACCAGTTAGACACAGGCTGATATTTAAAACAATTCTTAGTCATAACATTCTTTAGGATTTGTTGACAATTTGTACATAGTCATTCATGGTGGTGAGCAGCTTTTAGTGGGAATATAGTGGAAATAATTTTGTTTACCCATTGTAATCTCCTTCTTATTTCAGCCTCTGTAACTGCTCCTTAAGGGCTTCTACATTAGGTGAAGGTCCATTCCCCACTATTTTGTGGGTTGGTTTTGCAAATTGATGGTTCTTTGAATACTCTTCGTCTGTATCTTTATTGCTATTTTGTTTCATTTCCTCCATCAAAAGTGAAGTAACTGATTTTCCAGGAAGGAAAGCACAGGCAAGATGATGGTTTTTTTTGTGGTAGGAAAAAAAAGAATTCAAATTTGTGATCCCCTCCAACACAGCATGGAAGCTAGCCTCCATCTTTTGCTGTTAAAAACCAATCTCTGAACTTGAGCACTGCTATCACAGGCAGTGTGCTTGTGCCTTTTTAGATAGTAAGGTTGAGTGTTTTTAGAAATTAGCTGGGAAAAAAAAGTGAATCTCTGAAAAGGCAAACCACTGAAACTACAGGAGAGTAGATGCTGCCTCAGAGATTCAAAATAAGTGAGCATTTTGAATATATGTCTCTCCTTCTTTACAAAATGTTATAGCCGAAACCAGAGAGTAGTCATAGATTGACAGTGCCTCTCAAGATAAGGACAGGGCAGAAAGAAAATCTAGAATGAGGGGGGAAGGAAACTAGGAGAGAGAAGTGACAGAAAAGCAGAGGCCTCAACGGGTGCTTATATAAATATGGGGCTGTAGAAGGAAACAGAGGATTGTGGAGCCCATTAGAATATAAAAGCCAAAGGAAGGTATGAAGCCAAAACACAAGAATAGAGAGAGAAAGAAACAAAAGGGATGGGAGAATTATTTGTTTTTGAAGGCAAGTTTTGATGCACAGCTGTGGTTGACATTCAGGCTGAGAATAATCTTCTGCCTGTGAAGGGAAATAAATGACACATGTAGATCAGAATTTCACTGTGAGATCAGGTTCATGATATCTCTTTATTCCAGAATCATCTCCAGCACTGGATATATATTTTTAACACAAAAGTCCAAGAATCCTGTAGTAGCCAATCCTTGTATAAGCTCTCCCATAGAAGTCACATCTATTTCCTGAAAGTTAGACACTGTTTCAAGATTAAGGCTTGTCTTGCTTTATTCCACACATATGCTTCAGATATTCATGTTGTTCTTATAAACCTCTAATACATCTTTGAATTTTTTAAGTTCTTTGCATCAAACAATACCAAATTTAGCACGCTCTACTGGGCCCTCTACTGATTTCTCCTCTGCAAGGCTGTTTCTCTCAGCCAAGAAAAGAGAAGGATTCCTGACAACTACACTAGCAGTCTTCTGATATTTCAGTTGCTGCCTGAAGTTACCTGTGGTGATTTTGGTAACAAATTACCATGTTTGATACAGATGCATCTAAATTACCATTTAACTCGGGTGAGGAAGACTTTTGCAGCAAATTTTACAATTGTAACTACTTTGGTTTGCAATGTGAAGTTATTTAAGGATACATAAACAGAATTACTTTGGGATTAAATTAATCAAAATAATTCCAATTTCTATGAGGAAGCCGGGAAAAAGTGCAAGACTAGAGACAATCTGAAGTAAATCTCCAAGTAACTGCATATATTACGGACATCAGTTTTCAGCAACAACTATTTCACTCAATAGATATGTTCCTATTGCCTAAAAGAAACTATGAAAACATAACCATAATTGTCTTTTACCAGTTTTACAGGAATAAAGTTTTTCATGGAAACTCCTTTCAGGTTTTATGGTGTGCACTCCCCCAGTATATGTCCTGTTCCTTCTACATCGGAAGAGACAAATCAGTAAGTTGAGGTGAAGGAAGTTAGGCACAAGTGAGAGCTATCTAAATTTGTGGGGAACTCAAATTTCTGGTGGAAGAGAAGTGATGAAATTCCGTAACTGATTGAAAGAGGGAGCATCAGTAGGTAGAGATGTGGAAAGATTGAATCTCCCTTGAGAAGATGAAAGGACAGTTCAGTAATTGGGAACAGCAAGGACCCATTTGGAGGGCAGGGAGGAAAAGAGAAGTAGTTAAGATAGCATAGTTGTTTTCAGATCTTCAGTTCAGCTCGAATGCACTCAAGGAGTGATCTGAAAGTAAAAGAGAATGGGGTGGGAAAAATTTTGTGTTGTTTTATTTTATTCAAACACACACAGTTTTTTTATCATAAATCCACATTTGTGATTGCTAATTTTGTTATAAAGAGAGTTTATAAAACAATTATATCAGTCCCTCTGGTTATATACTAAAAATAACTAATGTTTTGGCAAAGAACCTGGACTTTTCCTACTCATTTCAGGTATACTCAGACCTATTGTGCATGCATGACATAGTACTAGGATTATACACTGTAGTATTATTCAAATATGCAAAGTCCCATTGACATAATAGTCAGGGGAGAGTATGGCTTAATGTATCTGTAATCCACATATTAAAGCTCTCTAAGTATGATTTGACATGACAGTCCATAATGCCTCTAAGCTTTAACTTTCTATTGTGCCTGTGACATATACTCCACAAATTACAGTATAGGACTGTCTTGTGAAACTCCATTTCTGATCCATAGGTCCTGTTACACATATTATTTATTTATTTATTTATTTGCATGTCTCTAGATACATATATATATATGTCTATAGCTTCCAAATATCCACCCTGACAGGATGGGAATTCAGAGATGATTCCTTCTTCCAGTATTTAGTTCCCCCTGCTGTGCTTATGTGTTGAAGTTAAGTAAGCTTGAAAGGCTTTAGAATGTGTCTGTGCTTTCAGCAGGGGAGTAAAAATGGAGGTGTATACAGGAGCACTAATACTTAAACTGCAAGCTGCCAACTCCACTGATAGATCACAAACACTCAGGGAGAAACTGCATGCCATAGTCATCCTCCTGCATTCTCATCAAGCACTCACTACATATGGCAAGTTCCTGCTTCCTAGCCTGCAGTTGCAGGAAGGATCCTGGAGGATTTGATAGCTGAACCTTTCCCAAAGATCAGGGATATCAATGCCATGGAGTTAATGGAGCTGGTCCTGGTGGCAGGTGTGTTCTCCCTTGTGAACTCACCTTGGTTTTATGAAAAGGTGAGATGGCAGCTGCTGGGGAGGGGCAGCTGCATGTTTCTTCTAAGGACTGAAGAGCAGCTGAAATGGGTCGTAGTGACCATAACATGACACACCTGCTGCCAGTAGCATCTATAATGAACTTATGTGACTGCCCTGATAATTATCTTTGAGAGAAAAATGCACATTTGAGACTGTCTGGTATTATCTGTGGGTGCTAGAACCTGTCTGCTTGCACAGTGGAGCAAGCTACTTAATGGTGTGTGCTTTGGATGTTTAACTAGGCATGTGATGATTTTTCACCAGTGTTAATAACAAAGCTGTATCTGTCAGAATTAGAAGGCAGCTCCAAAACCAGCCCCAGAGAGGTAATATTTGTATCCTCAAGGAACTGCTCGTTGAGACTTCTTGATGGGGGAATGTGTGTATTGTGGTAGGAAGCACATGTGACAGGAAGAGGAACCCTAAGTAACAAAATCCATTTTGAATCATATTGAAAATAAGCTCATAATCAGAGTTTGTCATATATATATATGTGTGTGTATATATATATATATATATACATACATACATACACACACACATAAATACTCATATAGAGAGAGCTTTTAAAATAATTTGGGTTTAGAGGTCTCACAATTTTACGAGAATGCAGCCCTAGTCACTACTTCAGGGTAGGGAGAGAGAAGATTCAGGCAAATGTTATTTTAATAACCTTAGCAGACTATGCATTTACATCTTTAAGCCCTTCTCTGTTCTCACAGACATCCTACCATTAGCTCTATCTAATGCTCCAAATTTAATATTCTTTGTCTTTTTCTTAAAGAATGAGAGTGCCTGTCTATATGATTAAATCACTGTAAAGAAAAGGTCTGCCAGTACTCTTGCTATACAGCAGATCATGTTGAGAAATATGAAAGTCCTCATTATGCAGCATTCCTTTCACTGGGCCTGATCAGATTCCACAAATAGGAAATGTTCAAATTGCCAATACTCATTTGCATAGCTTCCCTGTTTCCCTGCTGCTTTTCCACTGGGACCTGTCCCAGGCTGCTTCTAAACCTTTCAGCGAACGCTTATGAGTTATTCTGTTTTTTCCACTCTTGGACTCGTGAACCGACTGATGGTTTTTTATGGTATCTTTTAAACATTTATCTCCCTGTTTACTGCCACCAAAGCAACACGTTTCCTGAGTCTTGTCTATAGAAAAATGCACACCAGAGACTCTTCCTTTCAGCAACTTCTAATTAGACAGCTGAGCTGGACGTCTGAGCAAAGCAATTTTAAGGGTAACTTCCTTGAGCTGGCTCCAGTGCTTCCTGCTTACCAGAGCTCACTGCCTAAGAAGCTTATCAGCTAACTTCCTGCTGGTGAGACACTTGCCAATCATCTGACACTGCTCCTTCACTGTATCAATGAGCTGGACTGCTGTTTTGAGAATAATAAGAAGTAGAAAGAGGAACTGACCTTGTACAAAGGAGTGTTATGGCTTGCATGCAGAACACAGCCGCTGTTGCGAGCAATGATTCCCTTTCTAGGGCCCACACAGTATTAGGTGGAAACATTGCTGTTTCTGCCTGGAATCCATGCAAATCTGGCCTTTGCACAGCCTGTCCCTTTTGGCTCTTGTAATTGGTTGCCTTGAAATTTTTAAGGGAATTTTCACTTTTACCATATTGAAGGGATGGTTCCCTTCTGTTGTTTTCCCTCCCCTAACTTCACAGCCTGACAATGTTATCCTAAAAGCAAACAAGTTTTCTACCATGTTGTTCTTAATTCTGCTTTTTCACAAAATGACAGTTCAGTCAGTACAAGCAGCCTTAACCTCAGAGAGGTATGCAGCATGTAGCATCAAAGTTGTTTCTGAGAACTTTGGATTGCACATTGGCCCATTTGACTCATAGGTGAAATGATAAAGTGTCCTACTTTTATTGCAACTTGGATAACAAATACAGGTTTTATTTTCTTTCTATTCTATTTAAAGAAAAACTCTACATATAGAAAGCAGTTTTTATTTTTGCTATTCCATCCCAAACCTTTTCTTCTTTACTAAACAGTTACATCGTTATTCCTACTAAATCTAGTATCTTTCATCCATTAGTCAGTAAAGCACTTGGGAGGGTAAACCACAAAAAGGTACATTTGAAGTTATATTTGATATAGAATAAAAATATTGATCTATGCAGACTATAGTTGTGGGGGAAAAAATACCCCAACAAAACAAACAGATAAGAAACTATGGCTTTATAGCATTCTCTCATTACAGTTGTCCCTAAAAGAGTGCCTATATTTATAGAATCTATGAAGAATTCTGTAGCTTTTATACAGAATTTTTAACCTTTTCTTTCTTATAGTGTCTGTTTGAAACTACAGAATTTGTTGAAGAATTAACTGGTATCAAATGTCTTGAAGTTCTAAAACAAGGAAATACGTCTACTAAATTTAAATAGCTACTATAAACAAATAGAGGATGTTTACCACTCAATCAGTTCCTCCATACATTTTGTATGATGATATATCTAAACCAGCTACATTCTTACTACAAGCATTAACTGACTTTATGTAGCTCTGTGCTCTCAGGGTTATTCTGATGGAGAGATTAATGATTTCTGTGATAAGTATATTCTAAATACTCAGGCACTTAGAGAAAGACATGGATAGGACATAACTTTATCCTTTGTGTAAGGCTTTGAGACAGGGAAGGAGTCTCTTCTTCTGATTTTTCTTCATCCCATATGTTAGGCCACGACACAACTCATTTCTGACCACGCTGCCTTATGCTTTATTGGCTGCTTGCCCATTCCTTGGGGCAATTTCACAACATGTCTTGAGCTCTATTTGATTCACTCCTCTGAGGTTGATTTTGTCCCTTGGTGCCAATGTCTGTAATATAATTGCCTGTGTTCAGGCAGCTTGCAGACAGAATTCTTCTGCTGGGTACATTTTGACACACCCCATGTGGTCCTCATGGTTTGCCAAAGCACTTGCTGCATTACAACCTGTTTTCTTATCAGCAACAAGTGCCTTCCATGATTTTTCCCCCTCTGTTGTCCCAGCATTATTTTCCTAAATATACCTGTATTTGGAGGGATACTTCTCTGCACAAAATGTAGTTAATAGCTAAGGATAATAAAAGCAATCACTAAGTTTGTTGGATCTTTATTGTTACTGAATCACAATTAAAAATTTAAAGAGAGAGTAGTTTAATGACATTGATTAGATCCATAAAAAAATTCCAGGCACAACAGCTCCCCATCTTTTATGCAATCAAGTTATTCACCCAGAGAGAACAGAATTGGCTTAATTTCCCACTTTGGTATTACTAACTTCACAATATCCTTTAACTAAACTAACAAGTTTTTCTAGGCAAGGGCACGTTTTAACCTTTCTCATTGAAACTGTGAGAATGCTCAACACAAAGCTGAAGAGTAATGTATTAAAAGTGAACACAAAGGAAGCATCACTCTAGCTCAGTGGTTTAGGCATTCACCTAAATGAAACAGTGTTTTGTCCAGGACTCTATTCAAACAGCTGTTTATACATTTTACCTTTAGTGGTCTTTGGATAAATGCATTAACACTATAGAATAACAGGGAAATCACTGCACAGTCAAGTACCTCTAGGTCAGGAAAGAGCAGAGTTGTGTTTTTTTGTCAGGATTGTAGTACTTGGTTTTAAACTTCTAAATTTCAAATTCCACCTTACTGCAAAAGTCTTTGAGATTAAGTCTTGTGGATATTACTTTGTCTACCTTAAAGGGAATATTTTTGCTTACATGGTATCGTGATGTCAAATAAACAAATTGTATTGTCAGGCATTGTTGATCTCAAATCATTTTACAAGTAGTCTGGGACTCTGGGGATCAGTTTCTAGTACTCAGAGCTGTAGGTTAGTTTATTTCCAAATTGAAGTCATTAAAGTTACTGTGCAAGTATTCAGAATGAATAAAGTCAACAGCAATGAAATTTAATTTTTTTAATACTCAATCAACGTATTTACGGAAAGGTACAAAATTTGCACAGATATCCCAGCTGTACATCTGCACTAGCTGCCTTTTTGATGTTACTCAAAAGTTTTGAGTTGGGATGAACCTGCTGAGACTAACACTGTTAGTGCAAACAAATTACATTAACGTAATAATTCAATGCATCCTGCAGGCACTCTGTATGGGCAAACCATAAAATGATGGAATATGCATTTAAAGATCTAGTCTGTTGTTAGTGTTTTCTGTCTTTTTGAGCAGGATGCAGGAAGGAAATCCTGTAGTATCATGACATTTTAGAAACAAAGAATGAAAAAAATGACCCATGATCATATAGTATTGTTTTTCTTTTACAGTTTTCTTATCCTTGGACTGAATGTGTAGACACACCAAGCGTAAATGAAGAGTCAAGTAAACCCACTTTTTTAAAACTACAAACAGCTTTGAATTCATTTAACATTTGTTAAGCTAGGTTGTCACTCTGTTTAGCTAGTTTTCTATCTTTCATCTGTAAATATATTCCTATTTGGAAAGCAGTAATTTTTTTCTAGATTTAAGTGTCTAAGCATCTGTTTAATTGAAGTGTACATTTATTTATGGCTAGAGAGACATGCTAAATTACCTGAATTTAATCAGGTAATTAATATACCCCATTCTTCAGAAATGCCTTTTTATTTTTTTTCAACAAGGTTTCATTCCTTTTGATTGGTAAAAAGCCAAGGATGCCCTTCTCTCCAGTTTCATTCTTTTATACTTCAAAAAAGAAAAAAAAATTCTTCATGAAAGGAAAGCAGTTCTGATTTCATTGTACAAGAAAATGAAAAGGAGTCAAACTTTCATCTTAATGTTAATATTATAACTGAAATGTTGATTGACTGATTAGTGACGGATACAGTGAGCTAAGGTTCAGTTTCTCCCCTGCTGCACTTTATTACATCTCTAGAGCAGTACCTCCACATCTCATCTCTGTGGCCAGCCAAGTGTGAAGCTGTTGCCAGGCCCAAGTGTATGCTGCACTTGCCTAAAGGGCTAAGTGCTAAAGGCTCTTGTGCTCACATTCCAAATTGTGCACTCTATGTGGTGCCCATATACCCATCTTCAGCCTTGATTCCATCAAATTTGCACCAAACAAACTCTTCCTGTGCATTAAACCATGAAAGCTTTATGCACTCAAAAAGTATGCCTTTTTTTTGGTCATGATGGAAGTGGCTGTAGATGAAACATGAACCATGATAGGTCCTCCAATATTCAACTTTTTCTTCCTCCTTTTGAAAATTCTCCACTAGAAATACCTTCTTAAGACAGGATTGCAGATATGGGTCTCCTTTTGGTACTGTGGACAGGGATCAGAGTGAAAAGAGCGCTGTTAAGTCTATCTTTAAGGCTCTGTTCACATCAAGAAAACCGCTTTCTTTGATAATGACATTATCAAATACAGTTATTTATTTCATGATATGGAGCACACTGCCTGGGGGATCATGAATAATTTATTGTCTGAGATTGAAAAGATATTTTTATGCTTGGACCTTGTATTGGGAAGATGAAAATAGCATTCCATTCTTTAAAGAATTCAAGAAGTTCTGAACAATCAACAATTAAGTGAATTAGAGCAAGATTATAGGGATTTTTTCCTAGACAAATGTGGGTGGGGAGAAATAAAGGAACATAAAAACCTTAGGTCATATATGCTTCATTATGACAATAAGACATTGAAGGTTACCCTTTCCCTTTCCTTTTCTGCAGTTGGCTGAAGAGAATAAATGGGCTGTGCTCACTGATGCCGCCCACAAATTGGCAGCCTGCAGAGTTAGTCCAACAACAATGGAGGAAGAGCCTTTACTTGTAGTTGAATGGAACAAAATAATTTTCCCCACAGAAACTGGAAGAGCTGTCCTCCCTGTGACTCCATACTGAGGTGATGTTGCTAGGACAAGATGTAAAGCCAAAAAGTTTCTCCCCTTAAGTCGTAAGCTCCTTCTCTGTTTTATTGGTCTGCAAACATCACATCCATTTATAGTTCTGTATAAGTAATAAAGTAGACCATGACAGAAGCTTCCCATTAGCCATTTCAAACATGGAAGCATACAGGGAGAATGGATTCCTTAAAAAACCAAATTTCATTATTTGGAAATTTACTTTGAAGTTTTCCAGAAGCTGCATAACACAGTTATAGTTCTTTAAAACTTTAGGGAAGTAGGAGAGGATAAACAGCATAGAGTTTCTAACTGTGGAAGATTCTTTCTTGTAAATACACTCTATTCTTCTGTCTTGACTTTGAAACTATTTTGTGCTTTCAATTTCTTTATGGATATTGTATCTGGCATTGTGTCACTTTATATAAAATGTATTAGGGATGCATGAAGGGTGTTAAGAGTATGGATCTGAGACAACTGTCAGTGAAAAAATCATAGTTTTAAATTTAAATAATTGAGTCTATCATGCAGTTGCTAAATAAAACCCTTGGTAATGAGCATTTATACAAATGAACTGAGAGACTGGTTTAGAGCAGAGTAGTAGAAATTGTTCTTACCAGGGAGTCTCAAGCAGAAGGCATGGCATAGCTTTTTCTGCTTGAAAACTAACTTAATGTCATGTTGGATAAGATATTTTCTCTAACTAAAATACTGTGCTGCAATATTATAACTGTCCTTTCTAAAAAATCACTTTTTTCTTTTGGATTTTTTAAAATTCTCAGCAGTAGAAAGAAAGTATAGAAAAAATAATAGGATTTTTAATAGTTAAAAAAGTTAAACTACTAGAACCAAAGCATTCACAAAAAAGGGTTTCTAGCTGTAGGAGACTAAAAATATTTAAGTAGAAAAAATATTAATGTGTATAAGACATAACCATATGATTTTTTTTTAACTTGAATTACTTTGCCATACATTTACAGTTGGTATTAAATGTTTCATCCTAGATCTCACCTATTCAGAAAAATAAATTTCTGTATTTTCTTATGGGAATCAACAGGAAATTCACGAAGTGTGCCACATCTTCTTTCAGGAAGCCCAGTGTGAAAGAAAATGATTTTTTAATGTAGTAGGGAGATTATCCTGAATAGTTCATTATCCTGCAACTTTGCATTCTTAATGGATCCATTTCTCCTGTCATGTCCATTGTGGCTTCTTTAGTGCAATCAGTGTTCCCAAATACCATTTTCCAAAGGGCTGCTCTTACTAAAAGTTTGCTGGTGAAGTTAAGGTGTTAAAAGGTATTAAAAGCAACTCCTTGCAGCTTTCTAGAAAACAATCCACTCTTCATCACAATAGAAAAAAGAGGGACCGGTCTCTAGCTCAGTGCCATGGGTGTCCCTGAAAAGGAGATGGATAACCATATTGGGATCTGCTTCTAGGATCTTCTAGAGATGTCATTAGAAAACAAACAAACAAACCAAACACCACCAACAATAAAACAAAGAAAACAACACTTTTTGGAAAAGAGTTCAACACTGAGCTCTTTTCTACTGGTTGAATGCTCTCAGTGTAAGGAAAGTAAATTCTGACCACCTTCCAGGACAAGAGCTATCAGGTGAAGAGAAAGCATGGAAATATCATCTATCTCCTTTTATTTCTGGTCTGTTTTGCTTTTGTTTTTTCCTCTATTCTAAGTGAAAATGAACATGTGTGCAACCAATGTTCATGGATCATGCCTGATGTGTGCATGTTTTGTGCTTGCCTAGCAAGTTAAGCTTTCCCTAGGAATTAAGCAAATGAACACATATTCGAAGGATACAGCCAGACTCAGGTAGATATAGAGACCAGGATGAAAATGCCTGAATGCATAGAAGTTAATCTGGAAGTTCTCATATCTTGAAAGGTTCTGGGGAATCACATGTTTGTATTTGCAATTCTAAATTATATGTTATTTTCATTTAAAAAAAAATACATTTCTCAGAGTGTTTTATGAACATTTTGTTTTTAATTACCTACAGAAAATCTAGCTGTTTGGGAAAAGTGAATTTGTATCTTTATCATCTTATCATTATGCTGAATCTCTTACAGCCTTCACCTAGTTATTCTCTATCTCTGTATGTGTATGTGTATGTGTTTTCCTGCACTCCTCTGAAATCCAGTGGCTTTTACCAGGAGATTTTGAGACAATCCAGCACTCTGTAGTACTTCTTCAAATGAAACATAAAATTTGTTTAAAAGTGAAACCTTGAACTGTCTTTTAGGTTAATTATCATATAAATTGTGTATAGTTTTTATTTCTGAGGTATTTTGTCCTGACTGTTGATGCCTCTTTTATTTAGTTACTGACCCTACAGCAATGGTACTTCACTCAGAAAATCACAAATGGACAAGGTTTGCAAGATATTTCTAGACTATGGCAATAGAATTATAAGATTAGATTCACCCTTTTAATCTCTGCTTCCTGACAGCTTTTGAAGAACTCAGATTTGCTGGATGTGTTGAATTTAGTATCAAATTTCAGCATACACTAGGGATAAAAATGATGATAAAGCTAGAAAGGAAAGAATTCAGAGCACAGAGCAATGCACAGGATGTGGAGGAACTACGATAGTAAGAAATGGCTCCTTTGATGTAAAGACAATTAAAAACCCTGCAATGTAAATTGTGGTGGGTTGACCCTGGCCAGCAGCTGGGCAGCAAACAGCTGCCTGCTCACTCCTTATGCTGAGCAGGGTGAGGAAGAGAATAGGAGGAACAAAACTGGGAAAACTTGTGTTGAGATAAAGACACTTTAATAAGGAAAGAGGAAGGAAGGAAGGGAGAAAAAAAGATGTTGCAAAGCCAGTCATTTACCACCTCCCACAAATAGACCAAAGCCCATCCAGTCTCTGAGCAATGACTAGTACTCCTCACAAAAAGAACTCTCCCAAGGTTTTTATTGTTAAATTTGATTCCATATGGCGTGGAATATTCCTTTGGTCAATTCGCATCAGCTGTCCAGATTGTTTCCATTCCCAAATTCTTGGCCACCCTCAGCCTACTCATTGCAGGGACAGAGTGGGAAAGAGACAATTGTGCAACTATTGCTCAGCAATAGCCAAATCACTGGTGTGTTATCAACACTGCTTTCAGGGTCATCTGGGCTGGAAGGAAATTAACAGTGGCAGTGAAGGAAATTAACTTCAACCCAACAAGACCTACTACACCAGGCCTGGCAAATAAGTTGAGAAATTAAGAGGGCATGAGGTCTCAAACCCACCCTTTTAGTTCTGTTTTTTTTGTTTTTTTCTTTGTTGCTTCTCTGTATGTTTAGTATAATTTTCTAGTGTCAGAACAGACATTTAAAAAATATTGAAGATTATACATGGAGAAAAGGAAATAAAACCACAAAAATAAGTCATAAAGTATGCTGCATCACTTTCTAATATTTCCCTCAATATCAATTTCTTTCATAAATAAGATCAGGTTTGATTTCTCATGGTTGACCATTGCTTTAGTGTCAGAACTAGTAAAAATATTCTGTAGCACTTACATTGCTAATCAACTCTGGTGGGCTTATCAGCAGTAAGCATCCCATGGCTCTGAGAATATCTGTGAATGCTCTGTGGATTTGTATCTCTGCTTCAAAAGTTGTTTGGGGTTTTTATGGTTGTTTTGTTTGTTTGTTTGTTTGTCTGGGTTTTTTTGTGTTGTTGTTGTTTTGTCATTGTTGGGTTTTTTGTTGGTTGGTTTTTTTTTTTTTTNTTACAGGATTACTTTTACTGATCTCTACAGGAGATTATCCAGAAAGTTACAGGTATAGCCAAAGGACCACTTTGTTAGATCTTATTACAGTTTAACCTATTTTAGATAAATATATTAAAACATTAATCTGGCTTTAAATTCTCCAGAGATATGATGTGTACAACATATTGTAAGGGTCAGGAGAAATCTACAGAAAATGTCTGCATAATCAGCAAAGACTTAGAACCTAGATGTATGCAAATTTACCTAAGCCTGATGTTAAATCTTAAGAAATATCCTTAGATTTTTTTTGTTCTTTCTTTTTTACTATGAAAATGGTCAAGAGCAATGGAATATGAAAAATTATGAAAATTTATGGAGTTTAAAGTAATTGCTGTCACATTTGCAAGGCAAAAATACAAGAATCTCTGTAAAGATTTGAATTTAATTTGCAAAGAGAAGACAAGAAAATTTAGTTCATAAATTCAGGGAAATTTTTTCTTGAAGTGATTTGTATTACCTGACTTTTTTTTCTATTACTGAAATTTAGGAAAGGTAAAAATTCCTGTTGAGATTTGGATAAATGCAGGGGAAAGAAAAAATAAAATTGTGACTGAACATAAACTGGAATATCAAAGAAAGCTTGTCTAACTTCTGTAAATAATTTTGCTCAATAACAAGTGCTTTTTCTACACCTTAACGCTTCTACAGTGAAATTCCATTGGTTTAAGTAATTATTTTCCCTGACCATCTCTTACAAACATTTCTGTTAAGGATTTTGCCCTCCTAAAGATTTGGCAAAAGAGAACTTTTGCCTTAATACCAGCACCTGCTAGTGCAAATCCAGCATTTTGGGCCAAAATACTCACCAGACTTTGCAGAGAGCTGTGCCAGCTGTAACCTCACCAGCCAAGAGCTGCAAGGTATTGATGTCTTAAACTGTCAGAGGTCTAGGTGAGTAAAGCATATTGCCTCCAAAGACAAAGACTGAAGTTCCAGCGCTGAATAAAGTGACAAAATCTCTTTGACATCTGCAGGTCAGAATGATGATTTACAGGACATCAACCTGGCAATTCCACAACTACTTGTACCACGTAGTTACAGGTGATTTTAAATAGATGTATGCAGAAATAGGCATGTGGATTCTGTCAGGAAAGCCATAAGAGAAAGTTTTATTGTATTCAACATCTTCCCCCATCATTTATTACCCAAGACATATTTACAATAACCACAATATTTTCATTATTTGAAAGAATGATTTAATAACTGGTTTCTAGTTTAGAAAAACAAAACCAAAGGTTAAAACAGGTCTACAAATTAATCAAAGAGAAATATAAGACTAATTTCAGACAGATACACTGTTGCAGGCCTCTTTTCTAGCTGTTAATGAAAACTCAGAAGTGTGGAAACACATCCAGATTTTCCATTATATACTTGTTTTTACATGGGCAAAATGCTAAAATTTTTTTCAAAATAGAAGTAAATTATTTTCATGACACAGAAAAAAGATGATAGGGTGAGTTAATTAAAATGAGTGAATTGCTCTGACATCTCATGTCTGTGAGCTTACATCATAGAAACTTTTAAATATTTTTAATTAAATGCCTTGAAAATTGGATATACTGGATATCACATAAGAACACACATTCTTTTAAGATTCTCTGACTGATTTCTTGTCCATACAGGCTTGGATAAACCCCAGGTAATCATCTGGATGCTTATCCAAAGTGAAAAGAACACAGTAGTTTTGAACTATGTTCTTTAGCCTTTGCATGAGATTTTTATGAATAGCACACAATACTTGAGGACCTCAATGCTAGTCACTTTAAATAGGTCAGAGAAAACTTGACTGTTTCTTGATACAAATGGAAAAGGAGTTATCTGTCAAAATAACTGAATCTACACTGAATGATATCCACAGTATATAACACTCAAAATTTAAAAAATCTGATAGACTTTGCATATGGTAATCCAAACCCCTTTTTCTAAGTATAGTGAATAGGTCCACTACAGAAACATTGTCACTTTTGCAACTAAATGAGGCTTCTATTTCTTACAATAAATTAAATCAAAATAGCCAAGGACGATATATCAGTTTAAAATTTTTACATAAATTCAAAGCACTGAAAGACAGTCTGGGGAAAGAGAATGAATGCACTGCTTAAAACCCTTAGTTATCAATCCTCTCTTTTGAGTAGTATGGTTCAACAGTGTGTCATTTGTTTTGCTGACTCACTCTGTTTGACTTATTGACATGGGTGGAACGAATTTTCTGATTATAGTCCAGCCATGTATATACAACATATGTACATTTAGCACTTCTTGTTAGGCTATGTCTTTTTGAGGGTGCAATTTTAAGAGTAATCATCTCAAAGCATGTATCATGTATCATTTTATCTCTAAACACAGTTTCATCTGGTGTTTAGACTAGTTCCAATAGCTGGCACTGTTTGACCTTGGAAAAAGTGCTATAGATAGGTGAATTATTTAATTCTGTAATTTACTCAGTGGTGCTCTCTGTTGACATTTCTGGTATCATAGTAATGTTAGGATCCAAGATACTAATTAATAATGTTCTTTCTCATTAAGGTAGAAGGTGCTATTTTCAGGGGCATAACTGTGGAAGAAGGAGCTAGAACCATGCTGGAACTACTTTCACAGCCATGACTCAAAATCCACTTCTATGTTTGGAGAAAAGAAACTGACATAGACACAGAGAGTGTCTTAGATCTTTGTACAGCTGACCATGTGATCCTTCACTTTCACAATACTTTCAAGATCTTTCCTTATGCACTTGTATGATAGTGGTTGGCTGACAACTGTATTTTAACTGCAGGTTTACTTTGTGAGTTTGTATACTTTTTGGGTAAGATTTCTTCCTAGTCTTCACCAAATACATAACATTCTGCAGAAAAGTCCTGAAGAAACAAATCACCTTTGTGTTTATGACCTGATTGCCTTCCAAACAGGCTGTAAGTGTTGTTATCTTACTCTAAATACTATTAAATAGGAATGAAGAATTAAAGGCAATAGGAACTGAACCTGGTTTTATTTAATGTTTCTCATTAATTGACCATTCAAAATAAAATGTGAAAATTGCCTGTTTCAACATTTCCTTTAGTAAATCAAACATGAACTTTGGGGTGTCATGCTACATCCAATGCTATTCTTTGAAACTGTGCTATAGTTAATATCTGCACCTCTGAGGACTTGAAACACCCACTACTGGAAAAACCTAGCAAATTTGTGTCGATTTCATACTGAAAGGTTGCATTCCAATTAGGACAAGGTGAAGACATACACAAGAAATCTTTTCTGTTCTTACACCTCACAAAGTTGAATACATTTTCCATCAACATCTGTGTGACTTTCTGTAATTCTGTCTGCCTGCCTTGGCAGACATCAGATATCCTTGGATGCTATCTATAAAATAAGAATATAAGTTTGTGAGTTTTTATAAAGTGTTTTGATATCTTAAAACTGAAAAATAAGATGTAAGTGCAAAATACTATTGTTTATCATAATATATGAATATGAAATTCAGTCTGCTGCCTTATTTCTCCCTTTCCAATGCAAGAGGATTATAACTGTCAAATAGATTTTTTTGTTAGTCATAATACAAGAACAACATATTGTGCATAAAACTTTGTCAAATTAAAACATTATATGCTTCTTTTGGAAATACAGTGTATGTACACCCTAAACAAAATGTTTCACTAGTTAGAGTCATTTTAGAACAAATGTCTTTGTCTGTAATGTTTAGTTTTCCCTGATGAATAGTTGAAGGTCACATTATTAAAAGTGTTAATAAATTAGAGTATTTATGTTAGATAATTAAACCTGCCAGATAAAAAAATTATCTGATACATTGGATTCTATCTTTTTCTATCTCCCCTTAGGTAATTCAGGCAAAAGAATTTCAGAGTTAAAAAGAAAATAAATATAGATTTGTGTTTGTACTGAAAAAAATTTAAACGAGTAAATATTTTTTCTTTTGCATGTAATACGACAAATGAGTTTTTGCCCCAAAATCATTTCAAGTGAGAAATAATGCTAATTCTACATTTCTCTTTGTAAAAACCCTAAAACATTTGATAACATAATTTTTTACCCTAATGTTGTGCCAAACCATAATGGCCCTAAGTAGCCTCACCTGGGATCCTGACTGATGCTGGATTTCAGTTCAAATATGCTGGAGGTGCTTCTCTCTTAAACTCTGCCTCCAGGGTGGACCTTCAGACATACACTGTAACCTTGTCCTCAGACCTGCTTTTGGCCCAGACTCCTTGTGCTTCTAATGGAAAAGAAAAAAGCTGTGAAGGGTCTGGAGGACTAGTCCTTGAAAAGCGGCTGAACTGGGATTTTTAGTCTGGAGAAGAGAAGGCTCAAAAGGAACCTCATCATTCCCTACAACTATCTGAAAGAAGGTTGTAGCAAGGTGAATGTTGGTCTTTTGTTCCAGGTAGCAAGAAATAAGAGTGAGAGGAAATGACCTTAAGTTGCTCTAGGGGAGGTTTAGATTGCCTATTACAAAAAATTTCTTCACCAAAATGAAAGTCAAAGCCTTGGAGCAGGTTTCACAGGGAAGTGTTTAAATCTCTATCCCTGGAGGTTTGTAAAAGACATGAAGATGTTTTGCTTAGGGGCATGGTTAAGTGGTGGACTTTGCAGTGCTGGGTTAATGGTTGGACTTGATGATCTTAAAGGTCTTTATCTACCTAAACAATTCTATGATTCTTAGACATTTTAGGTAAAGTCCCCATCAGAGCCTTCAGAGAATGTGAAGATTATCTGTCACATAGGTTGTAGACTTCAAGTTACTCTTCCACGAGTTTTTATTTCTCTGTAACCATGACATTTCAGCAACAGGATTAAATGTGGTATTCCAGCTCCTAAATTGCTGCATCGTATCAACCAGACATAGGCTGAGGGAGTAATTTTTGTTAAGACTGTACTAAGTAAATTCTCAATTCCTAGACTAGGAAACACTTCTGCCTCAAAATCATGCTGATGGAAAAGAAATCTATCTTCCAGTTTGTTAATTCAAAATAGTGCATATCAGGCATAGATTTATGATTTTAAAAGGCTGTAAACTATTTATTGTCTCTAAAAGGGACAGGATTCAGACTAGTATGCAGTTGAGACAGAATCTACCTAAAACTACAATTAGGTGTCCTTTTTTGACTGATTAAAATTTAGTTTTATTGCATTACATTAATGTACTAAAAGCTTGTTAGTATCTGTGCTTTTGATTAAAATTTCAAATCCATCCTGAAATCTTTAAACCATTGTCTTGCAGATCATGCATTTTCCATATTCTATAGCTCGCAGTCTTTCCATAGTCTTTACATAGTCTATCTGCATTTCCATTTTTCATATTCGTTTTCAGTACAGCCAATAGAATACATTGATAAACCTAGGTAACTCATGAATCAAGTGAATCTCACCTCAATAATCCATGACTCTTCACCAGGAGGTACTGAGAATAAAGGAAACATTTGCCTTATTTCTCTCCAGTTGTCCACCGCTCCAGCCTCTCTTCCCCAGGCCTGTACATTTACAGGGGGCTGTTGCGACCTAAGTCAGGTCCCAGCACTTCACCTTGTTGAACTTCTTAAAGTTGTTCCACATAAATGTTTGGAGATCGTTATTTTGGAATTTTTTCCCAGAATAGATTTCTGCAGTGGACACTGATGTGTCTCATTTTGTTCACCCATTTTATTGTGCAAGAAATTTACTGATTAAGCCAGAAATCTATCTCTTCACTCTGATTAAACCTATTCCAAGACTCCATGGCTTTTTGATCAAGTAAGATGAAAAATCTCCTTTTTGCTTGATGCATACTGCTGAATTTTACTTTCTACAGCATATATAGGGGAATTCCTGCAAGTTGCTTTCAAGGTATTAATTTTCAAAAGACATCCTGCATATTTCAATATTTTCCATTTGTAGGTCTTGTTTTCTGTTGTTTCAGCTGCGCACTCCAACTTGATCCTGAAACAACCTAAGAGATATGATAACTGAAGATTCTGCAGGTTAATTTGACAAGTGAGCATTTCCTGCCTTGGAACAAAGCAGTTCCTGATTCTGTGTAAGGAGCACAGTGTTTGCAATGAGGTTGGAATGAAGCAGTGTCTACAGATTGTCTCATGAATATTCATTTTCCTTAGCACTTTCATCAAGATGAGTAATGTTTTGGTCAGTCTTGTCTTTATAATCATCTACAAGGACTTAATGTTCTCTGTTCCATAATGATGCAAAATTGCTTACAACTCCATATATTCTTCTGTCATTCCTGTTTTCCTGAGATGTTGATGGCCACTTTCTGAGACCTTATTGCCCAGTTATATTTACTGTGAGCCTTATTGATACTTGCTTGAAGACCTGAGTAAAGATTTGTGGTTTTGCAAATTACTGTGTTTGGAGTATCTGTCATCACAGAATATAAAATAGAATTGTAGTATTAATGTGCATTAGCACAAGATCATTGGGAATCTTGGGGCACGTACTTACTTAACCAATCTTGTGTGAGGGAAGCACAAGGTGCAACCATAATGTTTTGTCTACAGTATATGAAGACAGTGTTATTGTAATATCTGTAACCACCTTTTACATTCAGTAGAAAAAATTACATTTACACCAACTGATATTACATTTTTGTAATTTTTGCTAACTTTTTCTATCTTGTGAGTCACACAACTGCTCCTGTTTACTCCTGATCTCATTCAAACCAAAAATCACATGTACAGAAAAAACAATACAGCCATTCCATTTGAATGGCCTTTGCAATACCATCCACAACAAACAATGACTATGCCACATATGGTAATACATTACCATGAACTATATTTCCCATATTAACTTAAAAGTAAAACTAATATTTTCAGAACAGAAATTAATAGAGTACAGTATCAGCTTCTTTGCCTTTCTGCACTCTATGGACAAAAAACCAGAACCTTGCCTCCTCCAGGTGTCATCTTAGTTCTGAACTTACTGAGTTATTTCAATACAAAGACTCCCTTTTTTTTGTGTTAAATATAATGCCACCAGAATGTAATGCTTATGTATACTAGAGATGGGAAAGTACTGAGTTGTGTGTCTTGTTTTCTGTTCTCATCTATTTCTATTTGCTATGTTATAGATGAATGTTCACTTTCATCTCTGTCGTAGAGTGACTTGGATACTTCTCTCAGCTTCAGGTGCCAGGGTGTATTGAAGCCTTTCCCAAGAAACACGTTTGTATAAAGTAGCAGAGGGTGACTGATTGACATAAAGCTTATGTTGCCAAATTATAATGCTAGTAAATTATAGTACTCCTATTGACTATACATTTTATTTATTTGCTTTTTTAAAGCTGTGAACAAGCACGTTCTCAGAACCTCAACCAGTGGGTGATTAGAGAAAAATGTTTCTCCTTGCTGTGAACAAAGGGAAAAACAACAGTTTGGGTTTTTCTCCCCTTGCATTTTGATTTAAAGATAAGTAGAGTGAGGAAAAACCTTCTTTGTAAAATGCACGTAAATCTCTACTTTTCTTGAGAGGTGATGAAGGGAAATGAGATGGTGAAGTTGATTGTTTTCGGCGTGCAAGTTCAGGAAATTTCTGTGCTGAATTCTGTGCTTTTTCTAGTCTCTTCAGATTACTCAGAAGGAAAGATTAAATAAAATGTGATACTCCCATTTGTGATAATTATGTGGATGATTATATGTTCTGAGTGACGATTACTTTACACCTATAACTTTCTTTTATCCTACAGATAGTGAAAACTGCATTGCTGCATTTTCTAAGTGTTTTTGTGTTTTGTTTATTTTGTTTTGTTTTGTTTGTTTTGGTTGGGGTTTTTTGCTTGTTTGGGTTTTTTTTTTTGTGTGTGTATGTTGGTTTG
>VZRX01013800.1:137380-185121 GCA_013398075.1 Notiomystis cincta
CCTTCTTTGTAAAATGCACGTAAATCTCTACTTTTCTTGAGAGGTGATGAAGGGAAATGAGATGGTGAAGTTGATTGTTTTCGGCGTGCAAGTTCAGGAAATTTCTGTGCTGAATTCTGTGCTTTTTCTAGTCTCTTCAGATTACTCAGAAGGAAAGATTAAATAAAATGTGATACTCCCATTTGTGATAATTATGTGGATGATTATATGTTCTGAGTGACGATTACTTTACACCTATAACTTTCTTTTATCCTACAGATAGTGAAAACTGCATTGCTGCATTTTCTAAGTGTTTTTGTGTTTTGTTTATTTTGTTTTGTTTTGTTTGTTTTGGTTGGGGTTTTTTGCTTGTTTGGGTTTTTTTTTTTGTGTGTGTATGTTGGTTTGTGGGGTTTTTGATTGGTTGGTTGTTTTTGTTTGAGTTACATTTGATGTTGCATAATTCTGTTTCCCCTGCATTCCTCTCAAAGAAGAACAGGAATGCTCTACACACTCTACTTCACCCTATCTCATAGTTTTTATAGCACCAGAAGCAGGCAGAAAATAAGGGTCTGTATCCTCTGGAAATATTTAGGAATCTATCCATTGCATTCAGTGGGCTTTGGATAAAGGCCTAAAGCAACATAACACAATCAAGCAGACATTTCCCTTTATTTTAGAACCCTTTAAAGACTCATCCTTTTATTTTGTTTCCAAAGTCTCTGATATCAGGAGGATAATATCTGTCTGCAAGTTAAAGACATATGAGCAGTAAGGAGGATCAAACATAGCCAACCTTCCAGTGCTACATCTGTGATGTAGAGTAATTGCTGTACACGGTTCAAAAATGAAATGACTGCAGTGTAACTCAGGGCTTCAGTGAGGTGAAAGCTTTTAAATTTTCTTCCTAAATTAGTGAAGTCCAAATTCAGTACACACTTATTACAGTGGTTGTTCATAGTAGAAAGTAATGTAGCCAAAGCTCAGACTCTGAGGTGCTGATTTTCATGTTCTGTAGCCTGATATAAAAGATGGATGCCATTTTTATTTGGGAAGCCTTAGGAAGGGCCCATAGAGGAAAAGTGAATAAAAGCTACAATGTTTGCATATATCCAGAGCTGAGTTCTGAGGTCAAGTGAATTTCCCAGATGAAGACTATTGTGGAATGAAATATTTGCTTCATGTCATTCAGTAGAATGAAGTAATTTTAAGAGGAGTCACTAATTTCATTATTTCCATTACCTTATGAAAGAGAAGGGCAACACAATAAGATTCTTCCAGAAAAAATGATACTTTTTTTTGAAACACAAAATATTTTCCTCCTCAATAACCAGCTTGGTGCTGCATTTTCCACTCTTTTCAGGAATGTTATAAATTCTGTGGGATATTAGTAGCCTAGTTTAGTTTGGAAAATTCTGTGCTTTGACAATGCATAAATAACTCTATATTGAGGTTTTGCAACTTCTAACACATTTTATCCATTCTTTTGCTACTATGTCTAAGTATATTTATAAGCAAAGCATTTGCAGTCCATATGATGTTCTCAAACTGTTCACGCTTTTTGCTGTTGGTTATTTCAGGTGTGAAATTCATCACCTAAGTCACTGCTATGATTTCTAGTTTCTGCTTTGTTATGGTTGTTATTATTTTTTTCTTCATTGTTTGGTGAAGATGACAGCATGGCCTCATTAATTCAATGGAAGATTTCAGGGTAGGTTACACAATTAAAAGGATAATCACATTCTTTTCAAGTTTGTATCTCCTGCTTTTATTTCTAGTTGAATTTGTGCTGACTTCTTTTCCCGTCTGTGTTTGAAAGTGTGTAGTATGTCATTCTGAACACTGTCGTGTTTGATTAGTCACTATGATTTATAGTTAAGGTTTCATCAAAATGCTTGCCTGATCCAAATAAGTATATATCCCATTTCTTCTATTTTTTGTGGAGTTTAGTCTGGCTTCTCCAGACACAGTTTAATTTTCTGGTTTATCAGATCAATTTGTCACAAAGACCAGAAACAGGTGAAAGACCAGATCATCAATTCCTATTGTGTATGGAGCTGGATAATACTGAAATTGCATTGAATTAGAACTCAATGCTTACTGATAGGGAAGAGAGAGACCTGTAATATATAGCAATTTTCAGTCACCATTTTATCCTTGCAGAACATAGAAATACTAGCTTGACTATACCTAGTTATTGATTGACAGTAGTGACTAAAGATGGAATAAATTCATGAAAACCTCAAGTTTCCTTCTACGTTTACCCTTTGTTTTAGAGAATAAGCAACCATTACTCTTCAGTGCTTCTTTTCATCACTGAAACTTTTTTTTTAAGGGTCTAGACTTGAGTTTTTCAACTACTAAATATGGTCTTTTTCAACTGAAGCAGAACTGTAAAAAGCTGATTCACTAGTGCAGATATTATGTGCCAACTAGAAAACTCTTATGGACTGTGTCCCTAGCAAGCTATTGGTCAGCTGAGGAAGAGAAAAAAGGTCAGATGATTTCCATCAAAGTGCTATCCAAGTCCTACAATTATAACCCAGGGGAAAGAGATTCATGTTTGAAATGTGACTCTGAAATTTGGAGATGGATTTCTTTTAGCTGGATGGCTCTTATTTTCCCTTCATAACACACTCATGAAATGAATAATTAATGGCAATTAATAACAATTTTTATGAATATACTTCAGCTTTTGGAATGAATAGCAATATGTCAAAATAGTGTATCCCTGTTAGAGCCTTTATAGATGAATATAGGAGATAAATAGCTTACAGCTTTTTAACTCCAGGCTTATGCTTTTATTGATTCAGAGACTCACAAAGTCCAGAATTACATCCCTGGAAATAAACAAGCCTGGTGTAGAATTCAGATAGAAAGAAGAAAAAAAACCACTTTTGTTACAGACAGTTGTCTTTGTCAAAGAATGTATAACAGGTTAGTTTTGACGTGAAATTTCATCTCATGATAATAAAAGGAAAAAAGGTTGGTGATTCTTGAACTCTGTACTCAAAATGAAAGAAACAACAGTTTGGTGCCTTCTGATAGCTGTTTCCCTTCTGGTCACAGAAGATGAGTGGAAGATAGAAAAAGAGGAGGGATTGTGACTCCATTTATTATGTTTTTTTATATAAGAACACAGCACTAACAACAGCTCTATGGATTTTCTGAAACAACAGGCTAACCTGTAATAGTCAAATAAGTGGATTAATTTTGCCTGACTAAATATAAAATCTTGGCTAACTAAATATAAAAAATATATAAATAAATATAAGCAAATCCAGCAAAAAGCCACAAACATGGTAGAAGTATCAGCACCTCTGATCTACAAGGAGAGACTAAGCAATGGCTCAGGTGATATTTTACAATTTGTTAACTGCATGATGGGAAAGAGGAAATAAGAGGGAATCAGACCCTTCTCAGTGGTGCTAAGTGTTGTTTTAACGTTGTCTTTGTTTCTCATTATCCAAATCCAATTAAATCAGCCTTATGTTAAATCTTTCCTAAGTCAAGTCTATTTTGTGCATGACAGTACTTGATAGCAAAACTCCCTGCCTTTATTTTGATGCTTAATCAGCTTTTTTTTTTTACCTTATTTTCTCCCTCTCTCCTGTTCAGAAGAGTGACTGGATAAGTGGTGGACAGTCTAAAGTCAACATACAACAGGTACAACTACAGAATCATAGAATGGCACTGGATGGAAAGGGCCTTGAAAGACTGTCTATTCCAACCTTTCAAGGGAAGGGGAGCCTAGATGAGATTATCTCATAACCTGTCAGATTGCATCTTGAAAACTTCCAGTGATGGGGACCCTGTCATGTGCCTGGGGAGGTTATTCCAGTGAACTGTTGTTCTCAGTGTAAATTTCTTTCTCATTTTAAAATGAAGATACAGTAGAGCATCTTAAATGGGATGGCCAAATGATTCCTTCACCTACTGAGTGTGTGAGGACAGCAGGTAATACAAACTTGGGATATTTCTCCGAAAGGCAATTAAAATTTATTCCTGAGGCAGATCCTATTTTTTACAATTTGTTTAGATAATTGTACAATATTGTTCAGCCTTGAAGACATGAGTTTTAAGCTTCTGACTGCAGCCTGTGCAGACCTGGGACTTTTTGTTCATTTGGTAATTGTAATTGTTTTCATGGGATAAGTAGAAGTTTTTTACATTTTCTTGTTCAAGCTCAGGATGCCTCAGTGTTGGCTACTATTAGATATAAGATACTGAAACAAGGAGAGTACTGTATTGAAATTTGAGTGCTTGCATTTGTTGATGAAGAAAGATGTTAGGACTGTTTGCCAAACATTGTTAAGAATTTGATTTGAAACCCTCCTTCTTCTATAGCACAATGCATTCTGCTTCCATTTAGTGCTTATACTAGTGTACTCATGACCCTCTAGATGACACAATGGAAACAGCCCCTATTCCTATCACTGAGGATCAGAAAAATCATAACAATTACTAAAAGTCAGAAAAGTCAGAACAGTATTATGTATCTTCCTTTAAAGACCAAAAGGCTAGTTTAACAACAGCAGAAATCACAGCAAATAGAGTCCTCGTTATTCATTTAAATTGCAATGACTTTCTGAAGATTGCATATTCAATATGTGTTGAAGCACCCTGGAATCTCACCAGGAATAATGGATGGGCATCTTTCTGTTGAGATGTAACAATTATTTCTAGCAACAGAATAAAGATTTTAACTTCATATAAGATTTATTGCATCTTTTTGTTCTAGGAACTACTGATAAATTTATTGCTTTCTTGGAGATTAATTCTTCTTCAGCTAAATAACTACAAACAATTATGAAAATATTTAGCAAAATCTTCTGGTAATTTCAGTAATTTAAAATCATTGACTTAGTCACAAAAATTACATAAAATAACTAAGAATATGGCCAATTGACGGGCTTTGATTTTGGAATTTTTGTGAATGTAGTTCAGGATAATGAGTGCCACCTCTTCTCTTATTTTCTTCTCTCTTTTTTTTTTGCTTGCTTTTTACTTTTCACTGCTTTTCCTTCTTTGTAACCCTCCTTTGCATATCAGATCCTGAAAAATACTTATACTATCTGTTGCTTTCCAAGAATTGGGCTCTCCAGTACTACTGGGTAGCATCAACTCAGTGTTTATTTCTTCTTCCCCTACTGTCAGATAACATCCTATCCAGGGTGACCGCCTTACAAACTAGATCACAAGCTTTGTGCAGGTCAAGCTTATGTTTCTTTTCTGTTCCTTTGTCATACCTAGCACAGTCTGTAAAGTATTATAACAACAAAGGTACCATTAGTGTTTCCTTTTGATTTGCTTCTTGTGCTGCCTGCACACATTTACAACTCTTAAAATACCCTTTGTTTCAACCAGTCTTTATGCAGCCGCTGTGTTAATATGGCTAAATAACATATTCAGAGACTGGTCCTTGACTCTGAAACCAAGCAATTAAAAAGACTGACTTGTCAGCAAACTGCTGGGGATTAGGTCTCTCTTTAAAAGATTTGTCTTCTGGAGAGCCAGTTGGAATGGTATATGACATAGCCAGGGCGCAAGATAAAAATTAAGCAAAGAGAATGAGCAAGGATCCATTGTTTAAGGCTACTTCCTAGCAACAGTGTGGCTCTTTGTCAGTAATTTGATCTAATGTTCAGGTTGGAATAGGAGTGTTTTAATGTCCTGCTTCCCTTCTTCTCTCAGGAGTGAGGTTCCTCATATTATATTAAAGGTCCTGAAAATACAAAAGGTAATGGAGTGCAGAAGAAACAAGCCTGACAGCTAATCCATTATGTTCTGTGTGGTGTCTTTGAAGAAATAACAATGAGATTGTGATTAATTTTAATAAAATGTGTGGGAAATGCAAACTTTCTGAGGTACAATCTGCAAAGCAATCCGATGCACTGGAAATATCTCTCCAAAGAGAAAAAAAGATCTCTTTATTTGCAATTAGTGAGTCCTAAGAGCCTGCACTAAAATTTTTGTTTGTATTTAAGGGGAAATCTTTTAGCTATTGCAGCCATACTTATGAAAGGATTTCCATTACTCAAACTATCTTCTAAATGGGTTACAAAACACCAAGGAAAGACTAAAGATAGAAACAGAATAAATGGAAAAAAGAAAAAAAAAAGATGCAGCCTACAGTGAACAGAGAGATGATCCAATCCTACTCATTTACAAATTACCCAAATGCTAAATTCAGTAATATACAGAAACTGCTAAAAGACACTTAGTACTGAGATTAATCCAAAACACTGTTGGTTTTTTTTTGTTTGTTTGTTTGCCTTTTTTGTTATGCTTTGGGTTTTTTGTTATGATTGTCAGGTTTTAGTTTTGTTTGTTTAGGGGTTTTTTGTTTGCTTGCTTGCCTTTTTATTTTGCCCTTTTTTTTGTTATTTTTTGGGAGGGGGCAGGGGGGTGGGGTTTTTAAAAATTATTTCCTTGTCTTTCATCAAGGGAAACTTATGCTTGATTTTGTTGTAAAGACCTTAAACCTCTCATTTGCTAGAATAAAGCTTGTTTCTCTTGAAGTTTGCACAAAATGTGAGGGAATCCAAAAGTACAAGGCAGATTGGGTAACAGTGAATAATAGACAACTAAAACTATTTTGTGCATAAACAGAGACAGAGAAAGGTTCAGTAATGTTCCAAATTAAGGTGTGTTTCTTCACAAACTGCAAGGATCTGTAAGTGACAGATATTGAGAGAATACATCTGGAAAATGTAATCCAGTACATTTCTGGAAAGAAGCAAGTGATGGTAGTGTATGCTTTTACTTTAACCAACATTCCTACAGAGCTTGTGTTTTTGCCCTCACTTTGATTCTTGAATGTAATGTTTTAGGCATTTTGTATGTTTCCTTCATCCTTTCTTACATTTCCTATATATTTAACTAACTAGTTTCCTTCTGAGACCTTCCGGTAGGCTGGCTGCCTCCTTACCTATTTTTTTTTTCTGAAAATCTTTCCTTTAATACTCTCTTCCTCCATGGTTTCTCACCTGACTCTCCTTCCTTTAGTCTACAAGCTCCCAAGTATGTCTCCAGTCCTGCAGCCTGAACTCTGCCTTTCCATAAATCTCATTCAGTCCAGTTTTCATTTGAAATCCCTGGAAAGAACTCTTACGAGTCTAATTATTGGTATCTTCCTTTCTGGTACACTTTGGCACCTGCGGTTGCCGCTGTAAAATACTGCCCGAGGTTGTAAAAGTAGTTCCTGAAATTGTGTCATATAGCCAGAAAGTCTTTGCTTTAGGGCAGCAAATACAGGCACAAAAACTGTTTTCACCTCAGGCTGGGTATTTTTAATTCAATTACCTCCCACTAGATGTACAGGAATATTGGTGTGGCCCATGCCTTTGTTTTATTTTTCATGGAAAGCAGGCTGATACCTCCTCTTTCATCCCTGAAGAAATTATTGTTCCAAAAAGGCAAAAAAAAATATTTTTTTTTTTTAGTGTCTGCCTTTTTATCATCATCTCTTTTCTTCTTCTGTCGAAAGAGGATACATTCCTGCCAACAGCACAGTAGTCTGAAGAGAAGAGGGGCTGCTTCAGGCCAACTTGCTCCCTCTTTTATGTTGTACTCAAGGCAGATGGAATATCTTTTTTTTCTACTTGGTGAACTGGTACTTGGAGCAGAAATGTCCAAAATATTGTTACTGAATATAGGCAGATGATTGCTAGTACTCAGATATTTTAATATATGAAAATTTGGGAAAATGTGGAGTACAACATAGGAATTTGGCGTATGTTTATAACACACTCTACTTGTAGCTTGCAAGAAGCCAATTCCATTCTGGAAATATAGATTTACATCTTCATTTTTGTTTCTTATGTTGGGCTGTGATCTCAAAGTGATGGTAGCACAGACTGAATAATTTGAATAAAGAGAGATATCCCCTTTTTCAAATGCAGTCAATCTTTGCTGATTAAGAAGTTTTAAGCAAGAAAAATTCTCTGACAAGAAGAGAGATTGCCTTTGCAAAAAATGTCATGTAACAGACTTCAGTGATTACGCATTGAACTGGCCACAGGGTTGGTTGGCAGAGAGACTCTAGACTGCTAAAGAACTGTCTCTAATTCACCTATCACCATTCAAACATTTGTAGTAGTTTTGTCTGGATAAATCCTTAGGAGTCTCATGGGACTATTTTGCTCCCTTAACAGAGATATACCTTCAAGGCAAACTTCCAAGGGAGAAAAGCAAGAGCAAAGGACAATGAATGTCAGAAGGTCAGACTCTTCCTGTTTGTTTTTTTTTTTTTGTTTTGTTCTGTTAAATGAGAGTACAGGGTGGTTAAAAAAAAATCTGTGGAAAAAAATATATGAAGACCAGAAAGAGGAAATAATTAGTAAGATTCTGAGAAAGGCATTCACCTAGGCTATTTAGGAATCTGAAGCAGAAGATGCTTAAAATGGATTTAGATAAAAGATCTACCTCCAGAGAGAGTGCCTTGAAAATACAAAATAAAGTCAGTACTAACCCTATTTCAAACACTAACAGACTCAAAATCATCAGACATCCAAAAAGTTGAATATTTCAGAAACAATCTGAGAGCTGACATATTGAAGTTTTTGTTTCTTTGCATCAGAGAAGCAAAGCATAGACAGCTTTGAAGAGTGGAGTGCCACAATGAACGGGAAAAAAAAAGAGACCGTTTATGTGTTTTTATCTGTCTTTCTGGTATACAATGTTGGCTAATTTGCCAAAAAGAAAAACAACCCCTCAAAAAAAGAAGAATATATGTTGCTTTTCTGGGAAATAATAGAATGTCTTGGGTTAAATATATACAACAGTTTTGGGTTTCTTTTAATTCTTTCTAGGTATATTTTGAAAAAAAACCCAGTCATTTTAAGTCCACATGAAGTAAATTACAATTGCAGTTAAAAAACAGTTTGTACTACATTCAAGTTGGTATGTCTAACCATAAGAAATATGCCACTCACTGATAAAATGCTGAGGTGGATTGATAGACTAATATCTTATCTAATTCTAACGCCACTGAGAGCACGCACTGTGAATCAGTTCTAAAACTATGCATACTCATTAAGTTCAGGGATTGTACAGTATGTGCAAATTTTTTTAGACCCAATGCAACTCAGTATAATTATATAATGTACAAACATTGCAATTACAAAGTATTGCAATTTCGTCAGAAGTTCATTTAGCTGTGCACAAGCTTACAATATACTTACATATTAGTTACACAAGCATTTTAGATGTAATTAGCGTCATAAAATTTGAAGTGTTACAGAACATTTATGACAGCTGTGAAGGAGAGAGTATAGACATAGGATGAAAACACTGCTAGCCTCCAAACACATAAATCTTAGGCTCTGCGAAGTAATGTCAGCATTTTCAATATATTTTCAAGGAAAAAAGCAATAAACTAAGCATGAGTTCTCATTATTTATCTTTTACTAATTAGCTATGCTATAACCAATCCTTATTTACCTCCCTCCTAGAATTTACAGATCTACTGTAAATTACATTTGGGCAACACAGCAAAATGAACCTAATTGTTTTCAGTGGAAAATCATGATATATTACAGCACTACCAATATTATCCATAGAATTTTAGGTCTGCTGGAATTTCAAACATAAACCACTCATTTTCAGTGGTAACTTGTTCCATATTTCTTTGGAGTTTGAATAAATTCCTTTATCTTTCACTTGGATCTTAATTTTCAATAGTTACCTCACCCTTGTTAGAGTTAATCTTAAATATTTAAGTGTTTTGGCCATATATTATAGTTTGATACTGAGACTGAGACACAAAAGTTCAGTTCCTCCCCAGAAGAAGGCGGAAGCTGAGGCGCAGTTCACAAAAGAATGTGACAGACTTTCATTGTAGTATTTCAAACTGGCTGAAGTTCCTTAAGGCAATCAAGGAGAGAGGCATAAGGGAGACAAACTTGGGGATTGTCCTGTCAAGAATTTGGCCCAGTAATCTCCTGCTGGGGTTACTTCTTGTCCCTGAGGGTTCACATCCTTTGCCCAAGATGCACCCCTTGAGACTTAGCATTTTGTCCTAATATCCTCAGCAATTCAGTCATGTCCCCTCCTGCTCTCTGTAGTTTGATAATGGAATTCCAAAATTGCACTAATAATTTGGGGATTTTCTGAGACAGGATAAGATTCTTATATTTAGTAAATACTGATGGCCTCTCCTTCTATTTATTTTTCTTCATTTTTAAAATCCATATCTAGCATCTATATAAACATATGATGAGTTTCTCAGTTTAAGTGCTATATGGAAATTGATGTTTTGTTTTGAATGAAATACATTGCTGTATAACTTCACTTGTTATCCCTAGGTTTCATGTGCTGAAAAATAACAATAGTTGTGTGCTTTTCATATTTAGTCACAGATTATGTAGGAAGCGAAGAACAAATATGTTGGCTTTATCCTTTTTGTGAGGGTTCTATATGCTATATTTTTTTACATACATCACTACACACAAAAATATGAAATAAATTTATATTAATAGTTTATTGTGATATTGTGTATACAGAGGTTATACCTGCATCTCTTCTTTTACTACAGTTTCACTCTCTGTCTAAGAAGACTCATGTGAGTATCCATTAGTCATAACATCATTGAGAAAACCAATTTTGATCCTGTGAGTTTATTTGTCTTCCATTACGTTTGTTCCAAGGTATACTGGACTCAGGCATTCCAGGCCCATTTACATCAGCATGGGCTTATGTTTAGGTGTGCACTCTCTAGTAGGGACTTTCAGACCCTTTGGCTTTTTGCTTATGTTGAAGAAAAACTTACATTGAAGAAAAATAAACACTGGGCACTTTCTCTGTCTTCTGTTTGCTGTTTACTCAAAGCAAGCTCCATTAGGAATGTTCTCTTCCATACAATGGAGCATAGAAATGCATGAGCAGTCTGAACAAGGTCCATAACAGGACCATAGCAGTATATTTTTGGAAAAGAATTGTCCATGATCTGAAAATAATTTCATACAACATTTCTCCTATGTCCTACATTGTTTTTCAAGTCTAAACTTCTAATTCTGCTAGATGCTGTGTGATGCAGTACAAGTCTTTCTGTGCTGCTTTCTGGATTGCACTGGAAAGATAAACCTTTAGTGTTATCATATAAATAAATAGTTTTTATACTGCCTGTAGGTTGGACTTGATTATCTCAAAGGTCTTTCCAACCTAGTTAATTCTGTGATTTTAATTGCTTTTATGCACAATTTTGATTCTATTTTAATTCAGCATAGGGGATTTCGCATGGAGGTACATTGAGAAATGGTTCTATAGTCTTGGTTAACTCTAGCAGTCTACTTCTGACATCACAGGGTTGTGCTTTCTATTTTCCTTTCTTCTACTTAAGACTCGAAATGCCACTGCTTAATACTTACGCAGAAAAATTCATACGATCCATTTCATGTGATCCTCATCTTTTAACATTTCTTAAACTTTGAGGAGATAAAGATTAAAAGTGAAAAGTTAATCATGGAACTCAGTGATTAATGAGAAACTGTAGGCTACTATTCCTCTGCTTAGACATGGACATCCCTTGAAAACATGATTTTTCCATCCATCCTTGGTTTCAGATTCATAGTTGGGTCAAAATCAGGTTTAATCGACATTATAACATCTCTATGGGAAAAAAGAAAAAAACAAACAACCCCCCAAAAAAGAAATCCAAACTCTTTTCTTTGGTCTATATAGTTAAAGTATGATATTTAACACTGTTAAATCTCTCTGTGTCTTCAAAGTATTCAAAATACTTATCTCTGTCATCAAAAAATATTAGTTCCATTTTAAAGAGAGGCTAGAAAAGTTGGCAAGCCTGTGGAGCAAGCCATTCCTAGAGCTGGCAACAAATCCTGGCAGTCACAGCTGTCACTCCCAGGTTTAGATAACTCTGCTTCTCTTCAGTGTTTAAACAACATGATAGGCCTTTACCATTCCTGAATAATTCTATTTGTCACTAAATAATTTGTCTCGTGGGACCAAAAGAGAAGAGAACAGTAAAGAAGAAGGAAGCAAAGGTGATTTCCTAGTCCTCAATGATAAGCTGTTTTTAGAGCCACTGCCAAGGGGAGTATGAGGCATGGGTTAGTGTTGCTGGGAACAACTACAGTCAAATGCAATTATACATATTTATTTCAATTAATTATAAGCTCATAGGAACTGGAGATGAAAAAATGCTTCTATACTAATGCCTTTTAAATGTACCTGAAAGCTGCGATGCATCTAATAGAGCTTTTAAACACACTTCAGAGAAATTTGGTAAAGCTGTGAGTATAAGCTCATCTATTTTATATTTTTTTTCCAGTAAATTCAGTAGGAGCTTCCTCACTGATTATTGAGATAAAACACATTGACCAAATTTGAATATCTTGTCCTACAACTGACTGGTACACCTTGATCTTTTATACAAATGCTGATAATATGCCAATTAGGATTTTAGGGTGCTTTTTGGGTTTTGATATTTAAGATTGTTGCATTCTGGACAATCTTTAGAGACTGGCAACTTGGTGTTTGCTTGTTTATTTATGCTATTGAGAAACTAACAAAGTCACATACATTTATTTAAAACTTAACATATTTATTCAACATAAGCAAACGTCTTTCTCAATGTAGATTTTCGATCTTATACAAATTTCTTCTTCCGTTCCTCTGATAAAATATTAAACCTGATTGCATTTGAGGATGAGTTACTACAGTATAGTAATTGGATTGTTTATAAACATTTAGAGTTCCTAAGTGTAACATTATCCTCTATAATAATTTGTTGATTGAGCTGGCAGAAGACAATGGGTTTTGATTAGATGGTGCTGTCTCATTAATATGTATGGTTCTCTTTCTCCATTTTGTTTCCATTGTTCCTGTACATTCAGGGTGGGGGGACAATTTATTTTTCCTTATTATTGGTTCTGCATGATTTTACATAATTGCAGTCATTCTTAGATTTCTTCTAATGTTCTGAGCTCCTGATTACCAATCACCTACTTACTCCTGTCAGTGTGATCAACAGTCACCTGAAATCAACTTAATTAAACATATTTTAGATATGACACTGGAAGAATCTAGATGACTTGTATACAATAAAGAACACTAAGCCAAACTCCAGGCCTCAGCTTCTCAACAGGAAAAGTTTAGATTTCATTTTGGGCTTTGCTGCCACAAGCAGGTAGGTAGACAAGAGGCATCTTGTAAGAAATAGATAACATAAAATAGTAAGGCAGAGCAGGAAAATATAGGCTTGCTCTTCCCATGTAGGTGAAGGGAGAACACAGATGGGTAGCTAACTTTAGTGGAGGTAGCTGTTCTGACTCCATCAGTGATGGTTTCTTCAGACACATCACATCACCCTCAGCAACAAACCTTTAAAATTATTTAATTTCAGCTAACATTTTAGGCATGAAATAAAAATAACAAACTCAGCAATAATGCTAGTAAAATAGTTTAAAAGTCTTTTCAGCCTCCAGGCAGGTACAACTATTTGCTTATTTATTTATTTTAGGACAGACAGGAGAGGAGTTTAGGGCTAAGAATATACTCTGCCCTTGACTTGTTGAAGTACTGGGGGAACAATAGTTCAATACTTGTGTTAGAGCAAATTCAATTTGATTTCATATGGAGAACCAGACAATTTTGCTCTGTGGAGATTGGTCAGATGACGTGAGGACAAATTTAGGGATGAGGACTATCTGATCTGCATTTTGTTGACTTTTCCACTTGCTATCTGCCCTAGCTTCATACTAGGTAGTATTTTGGGAGCACTTGCTTCTTGCTTTTCAGTTCTGCAGGGAATAAGACAGCTGAATACTGGTCTTGGCTGGATGGAGCAACTAAGTAATGACAAGTGATTTGGAGGTAAGTGTACAAGTCTCCTCACTGTAATTATAAGCAGACTAGTGATGTTAAACCTATTTCTTACTGCAAAATGATAACTTCCTGACACTTTTCCATTTCCCATCTTTCTAAGGGATGCTTCTGTAAAGCTGGGATGACTTTTCTTGAAATGTCTCAGTAAAGTCTATTATAGTGACCAGGATGATCAAGAAGGTCCTTTGGGTAGCAAAATGACTGATAAGATTTTTTTTCAGGGATCTAAGATGAGCAAGTCAGTTACAATGAATTTACTCTGAAAAAGCTGTTAAAAAACCTCCACAGCAGAATTAGCTTGAAGTAGAAAAATTCCCATGACCCAGAATCCTATGGTATGTACTGTAGAAGATAGTGCTGGGCTATGCTGAAGTACTAAAAAGATATATTTTGAGGTTTTTATGTTCCAGTGTAACCTCATCTGAAAAAAAAAAAGAAAATAAACTCAAGAAACAACTTTGGTTTCTTCTGCTGGTCTGAGTTAATTTAATCCTTTCACAAAAAACAAACACTTGCTTTACCTTTTGAAGTGTTGTCCTAACTCATAGACTGACACTACATCTTGGCCCAGGAATTCTTCTCATAAACTATTTGAATCCTATGAATTACTATAAAGTACAGACAACTTTTAATTTCCTTTCTGGCAGAAATAAATACATAATCTGTTCAGACTGTACTACTATTTGTCTTAAACAAAGATTTGCATGGACCTTCTCTTTCTGTCTTACACTGGCTGCACCCACATGAAAAATAGCACTCAATACATGCAGGATGTGGGAGGTAATTGTCTGGGGATTTTAATGGAGCAGAAAAATTCCAAGGTTTTGGAGGATGCTATGGGATGTTTCTTCTTGATAAGACATGAGAGGAAAGGAAGAGATTTCAAACTGATTGATTTTGGGGAGTACCGTGGGCTGTGCTCTGTATTATGCCTGAGCATGCCATTCGTCCATAAATCTGTCCAAACCTTATTGAACTCCAGGGCAATGCATAACCTCCTGCATTCCCAAGCCATCCAGAACAAACTCATATGAGAAACAAAGAGATTGGTTCTGCAGTGGAAAAATGGTAAATGTATAACTTTCCCTCGTGAAGAAAGAAAGTATCTACTTTAACTTGCAAATAGTTGCTTGTGGATTTGAACTAAAACAGTAATACAAATGACAGAGTGGAAAATAATTTGGCTATTTGAACCAATTAACTGTACCATCTTTATAGTAAAAAATCACTGATCATCAGGCATGGAAAGTGGGTAGAAGCAGAGCAGCAACTCCTTTTTCAGGAGATTGCTGCTCTGCCCATGCTCCTCCTGTTCCATGGAGGAACAGTCCTCCCTGCACTGCAGACTGTCCTATTGGCAAAGAGGTTTACATTTAGTTTTACTCTTGTAGATTACATCTGCATTCTTTGTTTACTTTGATACTGTTTGCTTGAAAATTGCATTTTTTAAATCTTACATTACACAAAGGCACAGAGAATGAATGTTTAGCTAGAGAACTGTAATATACATGCATGCATGCTAGAAAATATTATATAGAATTAAAAAATGTAATTACATGCATCACTTAAGCTTTGCAAGAAGTGTACTAGATACAGTTTTAAACTCCTCAGTCGTTATGGTCTTCATAATTCTATGGCTTAACACGTACAGAAATTGTATCTTTACCTCCAATTTCAGGAACTTAGCAGAATGCTTTGGTAGATGAGAGTGAAGTTTGTAAAGTTGAAGCTTGGAAACAGCTGCTATATTTGCCCATTTTCAGACGTCAAGCAAATTAAACTCTATAACGCTAAAATAGCATTCAGTTTCTTATTATATGTATATAGTAACAAACGTATTTTGTTAAACAGTTCTAAAGCTTCTTATGTTCCTATCTAAACACTGTTTATTATTCTTCCAGCATTGCATCCTTCTATCAGTCAAAAATATATGCCTTTCTTAATACCTCCTGCTCAGTCTGGTTTTGCTTAGTAATTCTTCCAAGAAGTATTTGCAAACCATCTTTTTTTTTTTTCAGATATGACACAGAAAAATGCATTTGAAAGAGAAAAAGATATTGAAAAAATATTGTGTCAAGGTATTAATAATTAATTATTTTTTAATGAATTCAACATTCTAATGACTATAAAGTTCTTTTATAGATGAACATTTAAATAGAGACATTTTATTAAACTCTGATTTTTCTACTTAATTCTACCTCATCTTGTCTTTCCTTTGTGTTTCACAGTGTGCTTTATTTAAAGAAAAAAAATCACCATCATCATCAGTATATAATTCTCCCAGTATTTAGAATAGCTGAAGTAAAGAACAGGGAATGTTAATACATTCATTATACTCATTATATGAGTTAGAAGTAAAGAATTTGGATAAAAGACACATGCAGAACCCTAATGAGGCTTGTGCAATTCCAATGGACTTCACCATGCTTTAAATAATTTCGGTATGTCCTTACTAGAAAAGTCCTTATGCAGCTGCAGTTTGGTATACATGAGTATTTTACTCTATTCAGTTACTTTATTCTCATTCTCAGCTGGTCTGAGAGGATTCTATTAAAATGACTTTTTCTCAATACAACAATGTGGTATATAGAAGTTATTCCACATTCAATGACACTCAGCCCTCATGGGGATGAAAAAATATAACCTAAGTGTGTTTGTTTCACCTTGCTTTGTTATGTCTTGAGGCCTGTAGTAAAGGCATTGAGGACAGACATAATTTTCTTTCAAAATGTCTACAGCAACCTTGAACTTTTAAAAAAAGTTAATTTCCATTTTAGTGCTTCCTATAATTTTCATCTATCTATTTCCGAACTTTAAAACCCAGCAATAAACAGAAGGGTTCAGGCCACAACTATTTGCTATTTCCTTCCCATTTATGTAGACTAATCTCCTTTTCTATTTTTTTTTCCTCTCATCTGATATCTCCTCTGCAACTAATATTGCATCACAAAACTGACTGGGAGTAGCACTGATTGCAGTAAGTGAATCATTACTGTCCATCCATCCATTACTGTTATATCCCCAGGGCACTGACCATATCATTTTCCCTGCCCACTGTTTGCCATCCAGTTTAATGGCAATACATTAAAAGGCAAAGGATGAATATAGTAATAACTAATGATAACAGGTACAGGAATGACATGCTTTATGGGTAAAGGATAAATAAAAGAGAGAAAAGGGCTATCATACTTCTTTAAATGGATCTTGAACTTCTCAGACTTGGCTTTAAGGATACTTTCAGAGCTTTCAGATAACTACATCAGGAGCATTGGCACTTTTTTAGGAAGAAGACATAAATTAGATCATTGAGTTAGATGCATTAGAATGCATACCATGATAATTGTATGACATTATTCTAAAAAGCATTGATAGATGCATATAATGTCTTCTTTTGACACTGAATATAAGTTTGACATTATTCAAACTGGATCATACTAAAGATTAGTTTGGCTCAGGTAGTTGTACTAGCTGGTAGACATTAAAATAAGTAGGAAATTCCATCACATAATGAAAATTATTTTAGCATCAAACAAAGTCACCCTTATAACCTAAAAATCTCACAAAATTAATTTTTATCATAAAATAACAATTATCAATAGTCATTAAACACACATTATTTTATTTTAGTTTTTTTTTCTATATATTCATATGTTTATGTACATTAGTGTCCTCTGGGTTTGGAGTTTGGCTTCCTACATCTTTGAGAAAAAAAGTCTGCAAATCTCCATAACTGAGCAGTATCTTCATTACTGCAGATAACTTGGTACTGAAAACAAATACTCCCCTTTCACTGCTTAACCTCTTCTTCAGTCCTGCAATGGATCATTTATGCAGCAGGGACTTCAATGTATATTCCTACAGGAGTTGTCTCAGGATAATGCTGAAATAGTCCTACCTTCTGTTTACTTTCTTCAAGTCAGTTATTTAAACATGTGAAGATCTTCCATCTTGTCAGTCTTCATTTCTTTACCTAGAGAAAGTTTGAATGATGGCAACAAATTGAGTAGAACAATCAATATCTTAAAGAGCAAGCACTTCAGAGAAACCATGAGAGATTGGAGAGACAATGGATAGAAACCTTATGAAGTTCATTTGGGAGAAATGCACTGTCCTGCACCTGGGATGGAGTAACCCCATGCCCCAGTACGACCTGGGAGCCAGCTCTTACCTCAGAGAAATGGTGGAGTTGGGGGATTTGAAGTGAAGGACAGGGGTCCTGGAGGACAATAACTTGGACAAAGGGCAGCAGTGTGCCCTGGGGCTGATGGCAGGCTGGGCTGCACTAGGAAGAACACAGGGACAGGTTGAGGAAAGTGGTCACTGCCCTGTGAGACTTGTGAGAGCACAAGTGGTCACTGCATTCAGTGCAGGGCTGCCCAGTGCCAGGCAGATGTTGACAAAGTGGAATGAGTCCAGAGGAGAGTTCCTGGGAGGGTTGGGGGCTGAAGAACAGAACTGAGAGGTGTGAGCATGAGAGAACGTAAAGAAAACAGAGTCTGAGAGCTGGGTTTATTCAGTCCTAAGAAGAAAGGGCTGTGGAGGATCCAGTTGCCATGTGCAGCACCTAGAGGGTTGGCCACAGGGACTTCTGACAGATGTACACAACCAAAACCAAGAAGCTGTGGACACAGGGTGCAGCAAGACAAATTCACACTGGATTTAAACAAGAAAGTCCTAACTGAGGATGGTTAATCACTGGAAGAGATTGCCCAGAGAGATTGTGGATACTTCTCCTGGGAGATGTTAAATCTCAACTGGTCAGTGAGCAAACAACCTGCTAGACGACTCAATGACCCCCAAGGATTTCTTTCAGCCCGAACTGAAACTTGCTTAGATTAAGTTAGAATGCACTCTTTTGTTTTGGTTTGGTTTGGTTTGGTTTTGGGTTTGTTTGTTTTGGTTTTGTTTCTGTTTTCGTTTTTATGTTTTTTAAATAGATTTATTATCACATGTTTTTTAAAAGAATTATTACTATAAATTCTATGCAAATCTTCTGAAATAATGAGTTTATTAAAATTTAGACAGAACAGTGATTTTAGCTCCCACACAACAATCCAGAACGGTTTTCCATATTAATTAATTAAGGATGCACCAAAAAGTAGCATAGAGACCTTCACTTTCTATAATTGTGTTATTCTATAATTGTGTCAAGTTAATTCTATCTAAAATCTAAGTATCTGGAAACATTATATTTATCATGTAACTATTACAAAGTTTTTTGCTAATTAGTTTGTCTTTGTAAAATCTTGATGATGACCTTTTGAATTTCCAGGGCATGAAGCTGCAGTTATGCAAACTGGACTTGCCATTAACACCTGTGCTGAATTATTTCCCACTGATTGAACAGGTGTTGGGCACTGTGTAACTCATCATTGATTTGGAATGGATGATTTTGCTTCAGGATACTTCTGGCAAGCTGAACCTCTCTAGTTGTTTCTTTCTGCACATAAAAAAGGGAATGGACTTGAAATTCCAGCCATCACTGAATAATGAGTGCTGGGGAAAATCTCCTGACTTTCAATATTGACAATCAGTAGATAAAGAATTCGCTAATGAGAAGAGAGCTATCTCATTTTGCTATCACTCTCTTGTATGGTGTGAAAAGAAAGAATATTATCATAAACAGGCATACCAAGTCATGAACTAATGATGGATGAATTTGTCAGATATAACTGCAAAAGTTTGCAGCTTTCTCCAATTGCTCTTTAGTAGACAATAGGTTAATTTGTAGCTTAGAGTTCAAATTCTTCATAACACTCATGGTAAATAACTTAAAAAAAAAAAAAAAAAAGCTAGTCCAAAACTTTGAAAAACCAATAGGTTTCAAGTCACTGGATATGCTCAGTTAAGAGCATTGGTTTTGATCCAAGAAAATTTGTCAGCTCTATTTCTTCAAGTACAGATCAGCAAAATAATATCTTTATTCTAATTATTATATTACTTATACAGAGATAGAAGCCTATAATATGCTATCCATTATAATTATTAATAAAAGTGTTGTTTTCTTTGTCTGTAACAAAAATTAGTTTAGTCAACCCTTTCTAAGAGGGCTGGTCTTTCCTATTGAAAAAATTTTCTCTTAAAATGAATTTTGAGAAGAATTAGATTCTCATCTCCCCCCCTGTCTGTCTGCTCTTGAGCAAATTTAATTTATTTTCTCTGAATATATAATATAGTTTAGCTGAAAATATTTCTGTTCTAAAGTGATGTGGAGGTGGTTCATGGAAACTTGAGTCTTAAGCCATCAATTTGCTATTCTATTCTCTGAAACCATAATCTTCAGAGATAATTTCCCAGAAAGTGTCTCTTGCAGATGGTCTCATAATCTGGCTAGACCTACACCATGGCTGTTTTAGGTTAACTGGGGAGATTGAAAGACCTATAAAGATGTGAACCATGTTAATTTCAATTTCTTTAACATATGGTTGTCCCATTGCAGAAAAGTTATATTTTATTTTGATAGTTTTATTGGAACCTTAAAATGAGGGTGAGGGTGGGGAACCGAACAGGGCTGTATTTTATCACAACCTGCCAAAGAAAGAGACCCTTTTTAATTGTTTTATATTCTAATGTGTATTTTGTACATATAGTCACTCTTGTATGTGCATTATTGACATTACTTGTTCCTTTGGAATTGCTTAATGCAAGCTGATTTGTGTCAGTCTTCAGTGGTGTACAGACCTTAAAAGGAGGTTGGAAGTAATTGCAAATGGAGTTAAGAGCTTGGGAAAATATCTTGTATACTTACATGAAGCAGTACCCAGAAAAATAAATAATAAATAAAATGTATATGTTCTGTAGAATAGAGTGATATAAATCACATGATGAACAGTCTGCCACCTACATAAGTTACCTTTGAAACATATAATTTATTCCAATTGTGTGTTTAATGACACTGTATAGCCTGAGATACTCAGATCAGCACTCTTTATGGGAAGATAGTTCTCATTTGCTGTGTAAGCAGATGTTGCTATCGAAGAGTTACCCAACCAAATCTTTGTTGTTGAAAAGGGAGATTTATGATATGAGTCTCACTGCATAACCAGGTGATAAGTCTTGTCCAAAGTTAAATATGAGAACTTTTCACAGACACTGGCCAGATGCTCCACAGAAGCTCATAAGTTAGAACAGAAATAACTGACCACAATATTATTGCTGCAATAAATTCACCTGATTTTAATTGCTTGTGAGACTATAACCCTCATTCTCTGTCCTGCAGCATTTTAATGTTTGAACTTAAAGAAGGAAAGGTAAAAATGGAGCAGGCTGAAATTGTTTTGTCTCCGTGCAAATGAACTATGTAACATCTGAAAAGGCACTCTCCCATATGAGGGCTCGTGAGGCTATCTCGTGAGTCCTCTTGTCTGCAGTTTGCTCTGGAATTTTAATGTCTGTTGAAGATTGTCTTCAGACTGTCTTCTGAAGATTTAAATTGAGATTGTTTTGTGGCTAAACTCCAAAGTCTTCTGACAGAAATTGTAGTAGCTGTAGTACAGAAATGAAAACATTCTTTCTTGCTTTCGCTAATGATCGAACGGAGATAAATTGTGATTGTTAGCTAATGTGTCACTCCATGGAAACCACTGGGAGAAATTCTGCACAGATTTGCTGAGTGGATGGCAATTTGCCCTTTAATGCTCACAGTGCATTAGCTTCTTCTATACAGTGTGTGTGTTTTGTTATCTTGTGTCTAGAGCAATATCGAGGCCATCGTTTCTTTTTGAAAGCAGCTCCATATGAGTCAAAGAGAAACTTACAAAAGACATGTAAAATCTATTCAGAAACTCCACCTTTGTGTAGCAGCTAATTCCTGCACAAACAAATATGAAGGATCAGCAGGTGCTTTATATTACTTTGTAGTTTTGTATGTTATGAAACTCATGGAAGGAAGATGGGATTTAACTTTTTATACTCTCCTGCCCTCCACATCTAAATTCATATATTTGTGATACCAAATGGAAAAATCTAGAGGGAACTGCTTATAAAGGAAGTAGATAAATGTGCTTAGAGAAAAAAAAAAAACCAAACTAAAATGGCTTGTCTCCACAGGACATGTTTACAATAATAGGCAACAAGGTAAGACCTTTTTTTCCATGTTAGGGCTGATGGAAATTTGGTGCCAGACTGCATGTCCTTCACCTGCTATCCCTGAGTGGGTGTTGATTTTTCAATTTACAGGTCTGTTAAGAATTCATGACAAAGTTAAATTATATATGAGAATGAGAATTTTCTCCTCCAGAGAGGAGCCTCTCAGTTTGTTGTGATATGGGTTTTTTTATTTTTTAATTGCTAATAAACTATCAGAAAAAAAAAATAAAATTGTTTATTCTGCCCACTCCTCTTTACCTTATATTTCATTTTCTCCACATCAAATTGTTGTTTCAGTATGAAAATAAATGTGGATTTAATATTGAAGGAAAAATATTGATGTCCTTTTGGAACCACTCTTTATTCAGAGGCAAGGGAAGCCGGAGAGTTAAAAAATTGCCTTCTATCAGTGTTTATCATCCAGGGTTAATTGTCTAATTCAGTTTTACTATACAGTTCATTAGAACTTTAAAGCCGAATTATTGTCTTCACTCCTGCCTCTAAATTTCAGATTTTTCCTACTCAAAATGCATAACATTTATTTTTCAGGTCAAAAACCTCACTGCATTGTCTTTTATGAAATTTTATTTATAAAATGGTTTACACATGAAGAAAGATGTAGATCTTTGACAATAGAAAATATTACAAATACAGTAAGACACTTGGCAGAAAACAGTACTTTATACTGTAATTAATTTATTCTATCACAGAGCACAGAGTGAATTTTGGAGCATGAACAAACTGTGAGAAGTAAATAGATTTGTTTAAATCTCAGTAGGTAAGCAAGTTAAAGTATTTTCTATTGCTGAAGGGGAAGCACTGACACCGGTATTGAGCAAAGTGACATTTCATGGAAAAAAATAATTGCCAGGTTGAATTCAATGATTATAGTTTTGGACAGTTTTGGTTTCTTCCTGCTTTTGTTTGTTGAGTCTTTTGTCATAGGATGAGTAACCTAGGATTCTCCAGAGTGGACGAATCCCTCAGTAAACTTTTCATGGCAGATTCCCCAACATAAGTTCTAGCCTTGTGCTGGAAGAAGTTCTGACATATAAAATTCTCCTACTTTGGGAAGAAGTATTGAATCTGACGTGTCAGTGTCAATTCTGGTTAACTTATTGTAATTCAGGAGTCCTCTGGGTATTCCATGTCCAGAACTCTAAGATAACTGAGTTTCTCTTGGTATCCTATAAAAATAACTTGTGAAAAAAAAAGTTATAGTAAGTATTGAATGATAATATTCTTGAAAGGTCTATTACTGTCAAGGGAATCTAGAAAATTTTAGGAGCTCTAAATATGTTATTTTTAGCAAACTTACTCTACTATACACACTCTTCCAATACCTAGGAGAACTGTATAATTATACAGCAGGTACGTAAAATACATTTGACATCTGATTGTGAATGAATGTCAAATTACTCTGCTGAAAACCACAAAAATTGAGTGACTTGCATCTGGAAAAGCTAAAAAGGGATGGAAAATAGAATTATGTGAAGACAATAAAAGGTGTATAATTCCACCCTTTGCATTGTCACTGTTTGAGTAGCAGTTACATGGCAGATAACATGTGCAGTGTAGCAAGAACACTGAAGAAAGCAATTACTTGCTGGTTTACTGGATTTCTAGATGAAGAACATGATTTATATTTGCTGGTAAAATATATATGTGTATATATAATGTATAATAGCATGGGGCAAAGAAGAACACCTTGTGATGCACAGTTGCTCCTCCCTTTTGGAGTGAGGGAAAGAGGGTGATGGATAATTAAATCCCGCCAGTTAAGTGCCAGACTTCACAGACCCCTTATAAACTCAGACTAATACAATTGCTTGACCAGTGCAGAGAAATCATAGAATGGTTTGGATTGGAAGGGACCTTTAAAGGACCTTTAAAGGCCATCTTATCCAACCCCCTTGTTGTGAGCAGGGACATCTTCGACTTGATCAGGTTTCTCAGAGCTGATCTTGGATGTCTCTGGGGGTGTCCACCACCTTTACACCTTGTCTTATTGCCACAGGCCCTGCTAGGAAGTCTGCTCCCATCTTTCCCACCAACTATCCCACCAACTTCAGTGAGGATATCACATGGCAAATCAGGACAACACTGGCACATGTTTCACAGGGGAGGATAGATAATGCCGAGTATAGGGAGAAAGAAACTCCTGTGGGGAAAACCAGAGTGAAATAAGAATATATGAGAGTCATAGGAATGATATGGTGAAGCAAACATATTTTTATGAAGTGGAGAATAGCTGATGGTGAACTTTTGTATGGTGCCTCCAGCATCTCTTTGACCCAGAATTTTACCTCCGGTCAACTGTGCCAGTGTAGTTAAAAAAAAATAAAAATTAAATAAATCAGCATCAGTAGGACATACTCCTCTCAACAATCTTAATGACAAAAAGGACAAGATTTCTGTTTGTTTATAGTTGTAAGTACCTGTGTTCTTAAGATGATCTCTATATTTCTGCTGTTATGTTTTATTTTGAGTACTTTTTAAGCTACAGGAGAAAAGGTCCTAAGAGCTTTGTGAACCAATGATTTAGGTTAATTATGGTAGAGATAGAGGACAAAGTTTCATAGATAATCTGTAACTTATTTTTTGCCTCTGCTAATAGACAAAAACTTTGGGCTGTTGTATGCTAAAAAAGGTGGTTTATGGAAGGTCATCAAAGACATGGATCAACTTTATCCTAGCTAAAAGGATTTCAGCTATTCTAGTGCATAAATGTACAGATCCATGTAAAAATGCATGTCTTATCTGATATAATTTTCATTTTTGCAGTCTCTTCTTTGTGTGTGTGTGTCTTGAAATTATGTATTTATTTTTTATTGTGGTCAGAAATCACAAATTTTGGAGCACCAAGGGTTAAGTCCTGAAAGGTTTCTACAGCATAAAGAAGAAACAAGTGCCGATATTTGTGAAGGAATTCAGATCCGTCCTTCTCTTGTCATTTGCAAAATGTTTTCATGCTTAAGAACTTGAATGAAAGCAGTGACAAATTCTTAATTTGAGCACACAGATGCTGTTTGTGTACGTTATTTTCTTTCTGTCCACAAAAGTCATCAAATGCAAAAACAATTTGCTTGCAGACTTTTTCATATGTGCCTGTATAAATCTGTGCATATGCAAAATGAGTGCTGATAAAGAATGCTTTAGAACCCCAGCTAATGTAAAATTTTCCACTTATAAAAGTTTTGGTGGCTTTTATCAGAAAAAAAAAAATTAAACAACTCAGTGCCAGCAAGTCAGCCGCAGCAGAGACGGTGTTTACCCCAAACTGGCGGCTGGGCATGTTCAGTAAGGAAGAAGCCCTGGAAGGTTCAGGGCGCAGTCCCCCGCTCGGGGGCACAGAGGAGCGGGGTCACTGAGACGCTTCTGCCGGCTGCTGCTTTACCCCTGCGCGGGGCTGCGGTAACGCGCCCCTGAATCCGGCCCAAAATGCTCGGCGTTCATAAAGCTGTCATGTGCGCTCTGCAGGTGACATAAAACCTTAGAAGATGCTCGGCCAATCGCCGGTGCCTCTCCCGCGGCAGACGTGCAGGGCTCATCGGCAGGCAGCCTGCGTGTCCGAGCGGCGCTCGGTCCGCCCGCCCGCACTGCGGGCACCGCTCCGCCGGGGATGCTCCCGCCCGGACACGCCGCGCTCAGCTTTATGGTACAGGCAGGATTTATTGATGAGTGAGGGAGGAATTTCACCTGGGTTTTATTAACTAGAAAAGCTGGAGGCAGAGCTCGGTTACACAGTGTTACATAAGGTGGTGCAGGGGTCTAATATCTGTCACACTCAAAGGCTAATGTAAATTCAGTGGGCACTGTAATATCAGCACTAATAATCAATGTTAAATTAAGATGTATTATCTAGGTAGTATGCATAAAGAAAAGGGGAGTCCTGAAATGTCACAGTCATTTTAATTAGAGCTGTGCTGGAGCTGGGGAGGAAGGCTTGTCACTATAAGGAAACTATGGTAAAATCCATGGTCAGTTTTTTCTGGAAAACACACTGTTAATTACACTGACATATGCTCAAATGAGACTGTATAGTTACTCTCCTTGATGAAACGAGCTCTGTGTTTCTTATGAGACAAGATTTGAAATGAAGTACATAAATAGAGTGGTAAAAAGTCCTTTAATACTTCCTGTCTTCCCTCACCCATATATTTCCCTTGTAGTTATTTTCAATCTACAGATTAATTAAAAGTGCAGCAAGCACAGTATATCTATGAAAGTTGTCCCTCTCCCACACACTGCACTTGTTTAGAACATAAAGGTTGTAGAAGTGAGTAAGAGCATTTAATATAAAATTGCTTGAATGCATGTGTGTGTGAGGATTACTGCACCCCAGAAAGGGCAGTGTTGCCCTGTGCAATATTACACACCATCACCATTAAAACTCAGGGCTGGAAGGGGCAATTTTTTAATAGAGTTTCTGTGTATTGCAAGCTATATATTACATACATAAACATATGTTAGTTTATTGCTTGGCCTGCTTTTTCTTCTATTTCCAATATCACAATATTGCAAGGTATGGATTACGGAGTATCACAGATCATCCTTGTTATGCATAATATGTTATCCGTGCTAAATTAGAAAACAGGAAGCAACAGAGGGCAGCTGGTACTTGCCCTTTGCTATAATCTCCCAATAATCTGTTTCATCTAGCCTGTTCTTCAATTCTAGTTGTAATGATGATTCAACTTTTTTCTCCCCTGACAAATTATTCCATTGTCTAACCTTCTGGACATTTCTGCCTAATGTGTAGTTTTAATATTTAAGTTTTGAATTTCAGAACATTATTTCAGCTATAATGGTAAATGTGAAAGCCATCTCCTATCAATTAACAACCATCTGGGAGAGATGGAATTCAGAAATGAAGCAAAGTGCTGTACAATCGTGAATGATGAAGCGAAAAAAACCAGTCAACCAAATGAAACAGGGTTTTAGAAATTGCTTTCTGGGACAGAAAGGTGCTTCAACTTTAAAAAAATGTTTATTTTATACCTTGGTGGTATATAGAATTCATAATTGTAGTCTTACATATGTCAAAATCTTTAGTAAGCTTCAGGTCTTGCATTGGGTTAAAAAGTAGCAAAGAAAAAGATAATTATTTGGAATTGTAGAAGTGGTTGCCTTCAGGGGTTTTTTTGTAGATTCTCAGTTGTTATTATATAGATTCTTACAGAACACAAATGATTTTAAACATTATCACTTAAAAAATAAAATGAAAACATAATTATGTATTACCAAAATGTTCAAGGGATTCAAGCCTAATGTAGTATAACTTGTGTCTGGCCTTTAACTGGCTGTAAAGCCAAGTGGTTTCCCATATGACACATGCTGCCAGGAAATGTCTAGCCCTAAAATGACCTAAACATTTGGCCCTCCATATAGGAAGTTGGAGATCAATATCTGTGTTTGTAGCCTGCACTTAATTCCAAACCCTACAAAAGAAAACAGTAGAAGTGCATACACACCCAAGCAACAGTGTTACTCTGTCCCTGAACAGAGAGAAGAACAATAAAAAAAGAAGAAACTTCCATATAGCAGGAACTTCGTTTTTCATTACAAAATTATTGTAATGCATTTCAGCTATAAGGAAATCCTCTTCCAATTTCATGCTACAGTAGTGTCCATAACAAAAATAAATGTATGTTACCAACGTAGATTAAATAGCTGCTGATTGAATATTACACCTGGGAGAGAGTTCAGCAGATACTTATGGCCCAAATTCTGACTTTTTTTGCCTTCAATCACTATTGTTTTTTTCCTCTTTCAGTATCCTCCCTCACCCTCCCTTCCCCCCCAAAAAGAAAGCTTTAGTAATCTTGAGCAGTCAAAACCAGTATATTGTGACCCATTATTTCGGAGGAAGAGATTCTGTTAATTTTTCAGTGTAACTTTTAATTTATTTTTTAATTAATCACATAAAATACAAAGGAAGTTTTTAATCTATTTTACATAACATGCACCACACTTTGCCAAGGTGGAATATGCTGAAATGCACACCCACGGTAGATTGCATATGCAATTTTATAGATCTTACAAATTAGCATATCTAACAAAGATGTTCCAATGAGAGGCTTGAATCAATAGCATGACATCTTCTTATTCCAAAGTATTTCCCCCCTAGATGGGCTTAATTCTAGTTTACAGGATGTGTTTTAGAGGGGACTTTGGTTTCTCAAGATAGCGAAAGAGTTTTCCAGTTTCCAGCTGCGAGGCTTTTAGAAGGTTTGGTCTTCCAGCTTAACAAAATATCAGGATTATGCTAAAATATTAGACTTCAGGAATTACAAGTATGCATGCTAAGGGTACTGATAATGCATAGAAGGTATATAAAAGAAAAGGCAAAAAAATTGTCATGGCATCAGGAGAATTTTCCAGCACAGTAGACTTTGACATTTAATTTGATGAATATGCCTCATTTTTCATTGCCCACTTTTGTAACTCTTTCTCACCTGGGGCAACAAATAGTTTCACACACAAATATTGTTGCTGCCTACTTTCACATATGAATAAGAATTCAAATAATGTACAACCATTTAAATTTATTATTGAAGTTAGTTTACATTCAACGCAACTTTTTCTTGAAATTATAATTTATTAAACTTCAGTTACTGTAGATGCACTGACAATACTATTTTTAACAGGTGAGAATTTCTGCCTAAACTAATGTTTTAGGCAAGATGAGAAAACCCCTCTCTCTCACTGGGAATTTTCCTGATCCTGTTGAACAAATCAAGCTTGTTTTCTGGTGAAATGGACTAAACTGTGGTACAAGAAAACAGTAAGCATGTTTTTCTTTTGAGGGCTGCTTCTTTCCTCAGATAGCAATTTCCTATAACTCCAGGGAATTCACTTCCTTACATGACGTTAAAAGTAGAGATTTACATGAACTGTATAAAAACACTGGGGGGAAAATGTATATTGTCACAGGGCACTTTGTGAAGAGTATCCTCAAAAACCACACAGAATTCTCAACCAGCTGTTGGTTAGCTTCCCTGAATGTAGCCTTCCTCAAAAATTGCTCTTTGCAAATAGTTACTTCATGCAGATGTTCACAGCCTCAATGCACTTCTTCCTTGAGGCATTGTTAGACAAAGCTCTTTCCCAGGGAGACCTGCAGTAGCACAAATTTAAAGACATTTTAAAAAACCCAAAGCAAAACCAAAGCAAACCAACAGCAAAAAAAACACATTAGTTAAATTGCATGTGTTCCTATAATACAGTAAACAAATAAACTGTCTTCTGCTCAATTTAGAAGTGAATAAAGTCTGTTTGCTTGCACTTACCCTCAACTGCACTGCTGGGAGAAATGGAAAGCATTCATCTCATGCACAATCAGTTTTACCTTGCGCTCATCATCTTATTTTTTATCTCCTTCCCTGACTCCACATCACAAGAAAATATTGTAAAACTACTCATACATGTTGAAAAAACTTTAGCAGCAGTGTTAGCAATACTCTTATTTTTCTTCTTGTTTGGACAAATTATGGTTTTACTCCCGAGAAAGCTAACCTATTTCATTAATATTTTCCTAGATTGCTTTTTTCCTTCAAACCTTGTTTAGTAAGATGGATTTCATTTTGTTTAATGAGCTTACCTTTCAGCAACTCATCTTGATGCTGGATTTTATCGTCTTCTGCATACTCCCAATATCTCAGCTTCTGTCAAAATAAATGTAATGCACAGTATCAGATGCAAAGATATAATCTACTGTGTTTAAAGGAAGAATTGTTAACTTTTCAACAGATATCTGTCTACTGCTCAAGACTAGTCTCCTTTTATTTAAATAAGTCCATGTTCTCATGTGGAGAGTTGGGGCTTTTTTATTATTTCCTCTTTCATGTTGTTACTTCTACCTGACTAAGGAGTCCTTTAACCTTAGCTAGATTAGGTTAAACTTACCAAATTTTGCCTTTGCAGTATTTTGGCTGAAGAGTATGTTTTTCAGGACAGCATTTACCTCAGCTAATTTTAAAGCTGGAGTTCACTAATGCTCATGCAAGACACTGCTGGTGTGATAAAAAATGATGATTCTCAAAAACTGAGATACAATAGCAATTACACATACTGTTTTGGTAGTTCTTGTGATTATCATCCTGTGTTGCTCTCTGTTGCTTCACAAACTATTGCCCTGTGAATGTGTTTGCCTGCTACCTCTCTTGATTCTGTTAAATCCTGCTTATGTCTTCCAGCTGCAACTCTGCCAGCTTCTGTGTCTGCCAGTGACCAGGTTGCTCGTTCTTTCCACTGTGCTTTGCTAAGGCACCTTACTTTCTTTTTGGGTAAACCATCCAGATAGCAAGAAAACAAGAAGAGGAAACCCTGCCTTATCTAGCACTCAGGACTGAAATATTTCTTAGCTTTCTCACTGTGTTTGCTTTACCCTTGTCAGAGCAGATTGCTATGCAGACGGACACAGTCACATTTGAAGTGACAGATTTATGTCTAAAACACGTAACAGAGGGTGTCAGGAACCAAACCTGGTCCTTGATTCCATATGGCATATCTAGATGGCTTCCATCAGCTCAGCATACAGCAAACTCCTCTGTAGGTCTGTATTCAACAGAGATGTTTGAAATGTCCAAATACAGAGCCAGAGAAATACCTGACCCCTAATCAGTGCCCAAGGATTAGGATCAGAAGCTGGCTTCTTTAGTGACCCATAGTGTGACAAACCCTAGTCCCATGTTGCAGAAAGTGCCTCCAGAAGCAGTACAGGCATGTGCTGATTCTGATCCCAATGTTTTCAGTGCATGCAATATGCACACTGTGCATAGACACATGGAGTATTGAGTATATCCTGTGTTAGCAAAACTCCAATGGGAATATCAGAGAACTGCTCTTACTTTATAAGCAGACCTAGATAACATCTAAAGATCTAGGCAATAGGAGAGGTAACCTTCCCTTTCCCAGAGCAAGAATTCCCCAGGAGGCATGTTCAACATCATGGAAATGGCATGAAACCATAGAATGGATTGGATTAGAAAGGACTCAAGGAATATCTATTTCCTATCTCCCCACCATGGGCAGGGACACCTTCCTCTAGACCAATTGAACAGCCAATTGTAATCTTTTCAGGAACCCTCAACTAGAGACACAGTCCTTTACTCTAGAAAGGGTTCCTCATTTTGTGTGGGGCTTTGTTATTACTAGAATAAATGGGGTTAGTGCACTTGTGATCATTCCAGTCTAGGAACAATGCCTTCTTACCAGTACTGTCTTGCCATGTACAACAGTCTGCGGAGCCCCTGGACTTGTTTCTGAAGGTGGCTCCATTACATTTGCAGTGTGGGTACTTCAAACACATAGCCCACAGTATGCACATATTTCAGCAAAAGTCTTTTGCACTTGTCTTTGTGTGATTTGAGGTTGTTGTGTTGTTGGAGTGTTTTTTTAGTTATTTGATTCCGAATTTCCTTAGGCTTTGTAACTATTTAAGAGTTTCAGAGTTTTAAATTGTAATACGCCATAGATCGTGGAATCACAGAATCATAGAATGGTTTTTCTTGGAAATGACCTGAAAGATCTACTAGTTCCAAACCCCCTAGTGTGGGCAGGAAATCTCCCATTAGACCAGGATGCTCAGAACTCCATCCAACCTGGCCTTGAACACTTCCAGGAATGAGACATCCACAACTTCTCTGGGCCACTTGTTCTAGTGCTTCACCATCCCCATAGTAAAGATTTCTTCCTAATATCTAATCTAAACCTACCCTATTTCAGTTTTATTATAAATAAAGAGTGATAATACATTTATCTCCAAGGCTTTCTCATGATTCATAAACTACACTGATAAATTTGAAAAGAATGCATGAAAATATTGAAGTGTAATATATTTAAAGTGGTTAAAATTTAGATTTGAAGAAATGGGAAAAGGAAAAACTTGATTGTCAGTTGATAAAGTGTGGAGAAACAGAAGCATCAGCATAATTTTCTTCCCTGTGCAGTTTAACAGGTGGCTTTTGAGTAACACAGCTTCTGTGCAATGAACTAAAAGTTAAGTTACATGGAGTGCAATTCATTCCACCCGGTTTCAGATGTCCAAGCCTGAAACAATGAACATAATTTTTTTCAAAAAGAATAAGGATTCTCAAACTGCACTTCATTATATTCTCAAATAAGTATGTAATACTAAACAAGCTGAATTACTGTCAGGTTGTCTGAAAAAAAAAATGTTACTGGGGGAATGAGTCAAGAGTTCATGTTTTTTTGACCGGCTGGACTGCAAAATGAACTCATAGGAAGAGCATCTAAAAAGAAGGCTGTAGAAACCTCCACAGTTAGGGTAGGGGAGAATGAATGATCCCAGCAACTGAGGAAAAATGACTATTGAGGATTACCAAGGGAAACACGACCACAGAAATATTTTAAGAAAAGTGATGTGCCAATTATAGGAGGAATGGAAGATTTTGGGAGAATGTGGTTTACATTTTTAAGCCTGCCCAGAGAAATGGCCCTTCAAACCCAGATGAGGGATGGGAAATGTGCTGCTAACAGAAAGCACCTTGAGGCAGAAGATTGGCCTGACAGTATACCAGTATACTAATGTGACTGATGTGGTGATTTTCCAATTTTTTTTTTTCATTTGACCACTGCTTATGGAATATATGTGTTTTCATTAGCTCTGACTTTTTAAAAAAACTGGTTTTGAGAAGTGAGAATAAATGCTGCTTGTTTGTTCTGTCTTGTTTAAGTAGACCACCATAGAAGTGAGAGAAGACTATGCCAGCCCTAAGAATACATGAACATATTACTCCAGATACGCTGTTTTAACTCTCGTTCAAATGTAACCTTGGCTACTCATAGTCCTTTTGATGGTTTTAGTATTCATACTTTAAGAAAAAAGATACAGGTGGAACCCCTTCAAAATTCTAACCAAACCCTGTAACAAATTGCCTATGTTGGTTTTAATCTGACTTATAATAAAAATACAAATAATATTTTTTAATTTTAAAAAACCCCAACCAAACCAAAAAACTCAAGCAAAACCAAATCGCCCACCCACTTATAAATCCTGAGGTTCATATTGGAAACAGACAATCCTATAAACTGATTTTAAAATTTATTTTTAAATACTCTCCATTGCTATATGGAATTTAGCATTAGAAACAATGCACTTCTTGAATGGAGATGAACACGTATATTAATTTTACAGATTGACACTTCTGAGTACAGCTTGTTTTTTTATGCATAAGTGCCTACAGAAGAATAGCAAAGTAGAACCTCAAGAATAATTTCTCCTGCTCTACAATAGTGTCATATGTATATAAATTCCAGAGTGGAACTTTTCAAAATGCATTGCACTGGGAGTTAATTTGATTTATTTACAATTACCCTCTGCATGCTCCTAAATCTCTTTCTTTATGACTTAGTAGAGAAGCTTTCTTTTTTATATTTCTACTGAGTATTATCTTGTTCTTCATTAAATCTTATCTCACTAAATTACTGCAGCCAAAGTGCCAGATCATCTAGATGCATCTTCATTCGTTTGTGCTTAAATACCCCACTTGCTAGAGGGTTAAGATTGGAATATTTTAGCGCATATTCAGTTCTGGATGTGTTTATTAATTCAGTTCTGAACCTTGCCAGACCACAGTTTTTCTGGGCCTTAGACTTTTTCAAATAAATATAAAATATTAATTAGTTTAAAGAAAAAAAAAAATCTTTCAGAACAGTTTTTTGATAGATCTTCTACAAAATCAGTAGGACTATAAGAAGACTTCAAGACCTGATGTGTTTCCTATTTGTGTAATAAAGTCTTCCAGGCATGCTATAATTTAGGTAATATGCATATACATAATTAAAATTATCAGTATTTTGGATAAATTGTAATGTCTTTCTATATCTAGAGACACTGTTCTCTTTTCTCATATAAACCAATGTAATTTAACTACAGTTAAACATTAACCCCTTTCACTTCTGTTTTCAGATAAGAAGAGAGATAACTTATTACAGGTGGTGCTGGTGGTATCCTGTGTATTTTAGGTGAGATGATGTGATGATCTACCCTTATTGGGAAGGGCCTGTGCTAGTAAGTATAGACTTCCACACATAATCTAGAGCAGAACTGGTACAGATGTTGGTTTAAGAAGAAGCTTTGTTGTTCCATGATGTGTCCTCACCATGAAATGGGAAGAGATGTCTGGCACTGTGGAGACACAGGCTAGGAAGTCCACAATGTTCATCACTGTGTGATGTGCATTGCAAGATTTACGTCCAGCTTCAGCCTAGACCCAGCCTAAACCAAACTAAGGTTTAGCAGATATGACACAGAGTCAAGATGCAGTTTGGCAAAGTTAATACGGCATGGTTTCTTTTGACAGAATTAATTTTTTTTTGATGCTGTGACATGAGTCAAACTAGTGAGTCTCTAGTAGCACCTAGCTTGGTGCTACTCTGCACAGAATGACTATCAAAAATCTCTGTTAGACCCTCATTTGCCATGCTTCATTTTAGACACATGACATATGTTACCTGAGTATAAGAATTATTTTCACAATATGTGCCAGTACTAAATTTTTGTCCCTGATGCCTGTTTTGAATAGCACCTGCTTCTGTACACCTATCTTCTTTTTCTGTGACTGGTAAATGGTGTATTTCTATTTCTTGGCAGTGCTCATGCATCCGCTGTGGGCCAACATAAGTTAGGAAAAGGTCAGCGAAATAATTTAGGAAATGCAACTGCAACCTCCTGAATTAAATATTTTATTCGTAATCTCTGGAGTGCTATAGAAACATGACATTTTCTGCCAATGCATTAAATTTCTATACATATAAATATAGATATACCCACAGATGCTGAATAATTGCAGTGCATAAACATGAACTAAATTTATGTTTTATATAGCTCTATGATCTTTTAAAGTTTTTTTTAGTTGTTTTTTTTTTTTTTTTTTTGTCAGTTTGATGAAGTTTTACTTTACTTTCTTCCCATCTTTCAAACACTTTTGTCTCTTTTGGAAGCCCAAGATTAATTAGTTGATTCTCTCTTTTCTAATTCCATCTACAGTTCAGAGGCACGTAAAACCACAAAGCAAGATAATAACCAATAAATGGAATAATTAATTCAATGCACTGAAACTAATTTTAATTTATATTTCTCAAAGATTCTCACTAGGGAATGGAGAACCTGGAGTTCTAGGGACTGAGCTGTTCCAGTTCTGGTTGTTTTGAATATGTTGTGGACAGAAACAGTTTCTGTAAAATTGGAAATTATGACAGCTAAAGTCAGAGGGGAAATTAATAACCAAAAAATTTAAAAATTAGCAAGAAGTAGGAAAAAGTTAGGAATTATTTCAATCATAACCTATCTCTTTTAATCAAAACTATTTTGTTTGCCTCACAAAGGCAACTAAGTATCTAAATCCCTGATGTTTTACAGTCCTCTGATCTCTTCTCTCAGCTCCGCTGCTTGGTGACATAGACCCTTGCCATGGCTCATGTCTTGCAGAAAAGTAGCCCATCATTACTGGCCCTGAGATCAGTGGGAAGCACCAGGAATCTGTGCTGCACTGGCCATGCAGAGCTGTGTGTGCCTGCAGAAGCTCCAGGTTCCTTAGAGTCTGTGATGTGCTGTGATGGGAGCTACAGTGGGTGCTGTGGGCTGTGCCTGTGGCTCACCGTGTGTGTTTCTGGTGCCAGAGCTACCTGGAAGAAGACATATCCTCCAGAGTTATCTCTTCCTAGCAGGCATGCTAAAGTTCCTTGAAGACTTCCCTTGCTGCCTGGGCCAAACTAGATGGCCCAAAACCTCTTTGCTGAGTCAAGGGTCTCCTCATGAATATTGTCCTATGGTGCCTGCTGTCCCAATTCTCCTGCTAATAACTAAACAAAACCCACTTCCCTGGAAAATTGGTCAGTTCAGTAAGAAAACTGATCTACTCATTAATCTGTAAGAAATTAAGACCAAAGAAATCATCATTTAAGGATCAAAGAAATAATCAGCTTTATGATATTTTGGGGGGAAAATTAATTCTCACTTAACTTTAGTGTACAGTTTGCTTCCTAGCCCCTCCAGATCAACAAACAATAAGTACAGGCTTAATTTTTAGGATGAATTTTAATTACCTAGTTTAATCCTTGAAACCTGAGTTTATATATACATACATACATATATATATACATATACATATATATATATATTCCTTTTCCCCCATCTGAATCTGCTTAAAAAACTTATTTTAGTACTTAATATTTTCTTAAGTATTGGATAGATGCTTTATCTTTCCACCCTTTCCTGTGATAAACCTTAGTACCCATGTCATAGTGTTTTCAGATCATTGCAAGAAAAACCCACTAGATGGCTACTTTTTGCCCAGTGCTTTATTTAATGAAATAGATTTAAATATACACATGCTTTAAGCACAAATCAAATAAATAAGCACTCTGTAAAGAACTCCACTTACATGCCGGAAAGGGTAAATCTTTAATGACTGGAATCACTGAAATTTCCTTTAATGTTTTCTGGCCCAATTTTCAATTAAATTGCAGTACATTATTAATGCCATGGAAGGGACAGCAAATAAAGCAAATAAAAAGTTCAAAATGAGGCTCCATATCTAATAAGCAACTGTGACAAAAGTGCCACAATACAAAACTTCATAGTAATTATTCCATTGCACGTAACAAAGTAACTAGTGGAGCATAAAGCTAACAATTATTGTGTGTTGATAGTTCAAGCACAGTATGCTTTTAAAATGCTATCAAACAGTAGCAAGCTATGCCAGAAAGCACAGCCTCATCCAATAGCTTTATGCAAAATACAGACACTTACCAAGTCTTAAAATCTAGTACAAAGTACTATAACATGTTCCTAGGCTTCATATTATGCTGTAAAATGCAATGTAAAAGCCCTAGCCAACAAACAAACAAACAAACAAAAAGTCCTCATTTGCCTGCTAGGTATTTCAGAGACTTTTTTTTAGAGCTTTTAAAGTAATACCAGTCCCCTGTGTGTGTGATCCTTTTTTTGGATAAGCTTTACAGCCTTCATGTGTGTCCTTACTGTTTGTTCTTCATTGACAAGAATATTTTGCCAAATCAAGGTTTTTCCATTTGTCTTTTCAACAATTCTAGCATATTTTGGGTGCCCCCTTGACACAGAAATATATGTAGCATACATTGCAGTTGTGTTTATTCGATTTAGAAAGTGAAATAAAGCAGATTATTCTTTGGATGAAAACCAATTTAGATCTGGAAAAAAAGGAAGGTGGCTAAAGAGTGAGGGCTTCACCCAAAAATGAGCAATTGTCTTATGCTCTGAAGAATCCTGAAGGGTTATTTTGATGATAGCTGTTTATTGTTCTTTTTGCTGCTAGATTTACATAGTGGAGTGCTTTCTCCAGACACTGAATTTAGCTTCAAGTCTATTATTCACACCTTTTAGAATGAAAGAAAAAAAAAAGTAGAGGTGCTATAATGCAGACAGCTCTTTCCTTCACTGAATCTTCACTGAATCAATTTACCTATTGTATACATTGATTATATAACCTTTAACAACTACAATCTACTCACCTTTTAGCTGGGTGTCGCGGTTTGGACAGCTGTTTACCAAGAAAGGGGGGTGCCTCCCCTGGAATGAGAAATGTGAACCCCCCTTCCCTCCGAATTAGTAATATTTTGAAATTAAGGGGCTCTCAGGCAAAGATAAGGAATAGGAATAACAGATCTTTACTAAGTATTTATATGAGGCCAAACAGGCAACAACTGTAACGGTGACAACAAAACAGACCCAAAGAACCCACTGGCAGCNAGAGCAGCCTGAGGGCCAGGGCGGGGCTCCGGAAGGCCGAGCTGGCGAGCGGGACCGGGCTGTGTCCCAGCCCCCACCAGCTCCACCCCCCGCGGGGTCTCTGTCCCTTCCTGAGGAACCCCCAGACAGGGAGGTGCCGCACCCACATGCCCGCTGGTCAAGCCATCCTCTTCCTTAAGTACCAGAAAAATTAGCATTTCTAAAGAGGAAAAAATTTCTCTAAAAAACGTCGACACTGCGTCTGCTCTCATGACTTACGAAATTGTTAGTATGTGGCTTAGCTAGAGCAAGTGAGCAACTGGAACAACGTCAGCATGTTTAAAGGCATTTAACATACTGTGTAAGGAGATCAACTATTGAATTATGTGTGTAAGCTTTCAAAAAATAGTCAACCAGTAAGTTTTACAATAAAAGTGGCACTAAGACAACAAACTTCTACATTGAATTTCAGATTTCCAACAATTTGGAAGTTCTAATTGGAGATTTTCAGTAAAAATTAACAAAATATTTCGTAATCATATCTTCTGGGGATGTGAAAACTACAAAGGCTCAGGACTCAGAGGTCAGCTTCTGAATTTGTTTTATTCTTTGAAGTCTGTAGGTCCAGTGTGTGCCAAACAGCCATATTTGCCCCTCAGTATTTTCTGGTTTTGCTGAGAGATTATGGCTGCAAACATGAAATCTGTGTGCACTGCCTTGATGTCCCAAACCTCTGCTCAAAATTACAGGAGTATTTGTCTCTCCCAAATTACTCCTCCTACCAGTATTTAGCAGACTGAAGAGAACCATGCTTTTTAATAGGATTGGAATTCCTAGTAATGCTGTATACCTATGAAAAACTTCAGAATATGGTGGTATTTTGACAGAGGCACAGTGGAGAAAGCTGTGTTATAAGCTGTTCATGCTGTAGCTGTCCTGTGAATATATAGAGGTTGTCAACCACCAAGGTTGCTGTGTTTTTCAGCAGTCACTCAGTGCCAAGCAGCATGATAGAGGATTGCTACATTCGGCATTTGAGTCCTAGGCAATCCATACTGTATAACAGGAGTTCCTGAATAATATAACAAGACAGCAGATGACAGTGACTGCTTCAGTTTGGCTCATCTTAGCCTCTTAAAGATTCAGTTGCCCACATCCTTCTTTCTCTGACAAATGTGACTGTAATAACAACGTAAACATAATGTAACAATCTGAATTTTACAAGCAGCCGAGTAATTAAGCTGGTTATGTCCACCTAGTTTAAGAACTGCTAGGTGCTGCTGCAGAGCCCAGTGGGTCTCTCTGAGACAGCAGCATCATTGTTACCAGATGGAAATAAATCTTTCTTTTCTGTCTGAGACTCTGAGCCCAGTCTCCAAGGGCTCATCTGCTCAGCCTGCTGTGGCTGTAGTTTCTTTGAGACGTTTTTGGGAGACACAGCCAATTCAATGCCATTTATCTCTCTCTTTTCTGGGATCTGGAGAAGTTGTTGCTTATTGCTTCACAGTATATGCCATTTGGAGTGACAGCCTCATAAGACAAGGAGGATACCTCTTGTGATATTGCCTCTGTTTGTGACCATTGTTTCTTGCTGTGGTGTACACAACTTCATTTTTGTGAAGATTCAGCAACTTCTGTGAGATCAAATCATTCCAAGGCTGTTTTCTTGGTGCTAGTTTCTTTGGTTTGGTTCTTTTTCTGGGTTTTTTGGGGTTTTTTTTTTGGTCCTTTCTCCCTACATCTGCAAATTTCCAGTGACTCTGACATCAGTGGGTTTGGTTTTCTCTTGAGCAAATGTGAGGAGGTGACATGACAGCCCGTGCCTCACTGGCATTATTCAGAGGCTGGATAGGATTCTACAGCTGCTTTTCTGAGGTGCTTAATTAGTTTGACACTGTCACTAAACTCTTACCCTGGGGATCACGTGAGAAGAGCAGCTAGATGTCCAGACCCATATTTCACCACAGAATGCCCAGACTCAAACCCACTTAGCTGTGGCCACATATCAGATGTTGATATGCATGGTCACCTGTTTAACTGTAGTATCCTTACAGGACAATAATTGTTTAGGACAGTTAAATATTTTTTTTCCAGCCAGTATAAACAAATTTATGTCTACTTTGTTTTGAGAGGGGAAAAGGAAGAAGGATGATTTTCTATGCCAGGGGACTGGTCTCTTACCACTGACTAGAAACTGTAACAAATCTTGATAGTTTCTTCAGCGTCACTGCTCCTTTTGGGCAGTTCCAAGTATCACTGACCTTTCCCTAACTGAGCAACACTTAAACCTGTGTTATTTCTAAGCACTCTCCTAAATGTGTCAGAAGCATTCCTACTTGTTGAGAACTGCAAGCTGGCGCCTTAAAAAATCTGGTGAGTTTGGAGTACCATAAGATGACAAGTATGTTAATGTGTCATCAAGAAGGAGGCAAAAAAGTAGCACATTTTTGAACATGCAAATCCTAAGCAGTCAAATGGTGTTGTGTCAGACTGTTTCAAAATGCCTTCTTTGGACTGAGAATCACTTTATGAGCAGAGAATTTGTACAAAGTTATAAGCCTCTAAAAACATGTGGTTATAATGAAGTGCATCATTAGATGCAGCCTAACTGTTGCTACAGTCATGATGTTATGAATTCAAATAAAGAACAGCAATTAGCAGATAATCTCCCTAAGTAAATAAGATCCATGATCCACCCTGCAAAACATATTATATCTCAGCAGTATTGTTTCTAAGTACCATTAATCACAGTCTTAGACAAGATATTGACAGCAATTTTGGTTTGTCAGGGAAGGACATATTTTAATTCTTAAGATAAATTATATAATATTTATGTTCTTTTAAACCACTTTGAATAATTCCTAAGCTACCTAGAACAGAGCACTTTACATATTTTTTTATATGAGGAATAGAATTTTTTACCCTTTAATTGATATTCCTCTTTCAACTGATGCAAATTCATTGGTAGTTGACTTGTGGCAGCATTTCTCCTGGCAAAATGTTAATCTAGACTATACACATTAAAGTTTTGGGTCAGAGAAGTTAAGATTTTCCGTGAAATTAAGTGATCAGGATTAAATCTTTCTTTGCTAGAACAGAGATTTGAAGAATAAATAAATCTTGCAAATTGTTGGCTAACTTAATTGATGATGATTTTTTCTTAGTTTTTGTTGTTTTGTTTCTTAATTGCTCCCCTTTGTCAGTACTGTGTACATACCTAGTAAGATGTAGCCCTAGTCAAATTCTGCCGTTCAACTTCTTCCAATTTCTAAGTATAACAAACCCCATAAAATATATAATTGGTGGTAAGATGATGATATAAGCAAGACCCAAATTGTTTACCTTTCTAGGTTACACCACTAGATATTTCCTGCTGAACTCAGTTAAAACAAGTGTGTATTCTGAACCTGCAATTTATGAAGCTGCAGCTGGGGTTTTCTTCTGTCCCCAGGCCTTACTTAGCATGGAGGACACAGACCTGTGTCTCCTTGGAGCACCAGAAGGGCTGAAGTCAGTGTCAGTCCTCTAACCTGTGATTCCTCATGTGTTTATGTTTCACAGCCAGGCCAAGCAGGGCAATGTGGTGTGCACATCACAAATAAGTGCTTGGAGCCAAAAGTACATTTCTCTGTCTTTACAAAGAAAAAGTCTTCACAGCTCAAACATACACATAAATTATTGTTAGGTATTAATTGTCATGTGCAAGCTGAGCTGTTTGTGACTGTGTTTGTCTTGCACAAATTTCGTGAGATATCTGCATCTAAACTGGTAGGTTCCCCAGTAAAAATGAAATAGGTGCTTTTAAGGCGTATTTTTTCTGATATACTTTAGCTGTCTACTTTAGAAGGAGATGAATCACTCCACACAGCTGCCATTCCTCCCTGTGCTTTATAAAAGGCATCTAGATGACTAAATCGGATGTAGGTAATTACTTTGTACTTTGACTGTGTAACTGACAGGAAATGTAATATGAAATGCATTTGCTTAAGTCTTAACAAGAGAGGACATAAGCTAGAGCATTTTTCTTCATATTTGCAGTGGGGTAACAGCATCCATACTGTCAGTTATTGAAGTTCAGCTGACACAAAATAACTTGTGAAGCCATAATACAATTTTACCTACATTTTCAGTAGTATTGAAAGCACTTGAAACTATTCAAGCTTTTAGCGCTGGAAAACCTCATATTAAGCATGCTCAAATATTTCAGATTTAATTCAGCTCCTCTGTTATTTTGAGTCAATTATGTGTATCAGTTGGAGATCGATCAATAATAATAGTAATAATAATAACAACAATAACAATAATAAATTAGGTTTCTACTACTGCATTTCCTGGCTAGCTGCCTAAAGAAAAAGCCTTACTCTTTGGCTCCCCCTTTGTGCATACTTAATCAAATTAGCCTGAAATAGAAAAAGCAATATACAGATCAAAGGAAAATGTTTAACTATAAATTACCTGCTTGTCTCTTGTGCTTACTCACCTTCCTTCATATAGGAAAAGAAGTACTAGACTGGTTTTTTGCCTACTTAGCTGTCCATTAAGGACATTTCACATCGCCTGAGACCAAAAGGGCATAGGGCAGTCCAAATACTAATCTCCTGTGCACTAGTCTAGTGATGTCTCAGAACCTACTGGAAGTGAGATGCAAAGACTTAAACAGGTATCTCCAAACATAATGTAAGTTTGAAAGGATGAGCAACAATGACAATACATCTCACGGTCAATTTGTCATACACCAACACTCCCAGGTCCCTCCCAGCAGAGCTGCTCTCCAGCAGGTCAGCCCCAGCCTGTGCTGGTTGTTCCTCCCCAGGTGCAGGACCCTCCACTTGTCCTTGCTGGAGCTCATTGGGTTTCTCTCCACTCACCTCTCAGGCCTACCAAGGCCCCACTGAATGGCAGCACAGCCTCCAGGTGTGTCAGCCTCCAGTTTCACATCAGCAACAAACTTGCTGAGGGCACATTCTATCCCTTCATCCAGGCCATTGATGAACAAGCTGAGTAAGCCTGGACTCAGGACTGATCCCTGGGGAATGCCTCTGGCTACAGGCCTCCAACTGGATTCTGCTCTGCTGATCACAACCCTCTGAGCTCTGCCATTCAGCCCATTCTGGATCCAACTCAGTGTCCATTAAACCCATATTTCCTGAGCTTAGCTAAGAGGATATTATGGGACATAGCCTTGCTGAAGTTGAGGCAGAAAACCTCCACTGCTCTCCCCTTGTTGACATATCCTGCCATGTCATCACAGAAGTCTATGGGATTGGTGAAGCATGATTTCTCCTTAGTGAATCCACACTGAAGGAAGGGAGATTACTGTCATATCACAGTGGGATGTATATGGAGAAAATTATTTAGCTGATAATTTGCCCTTGGATATCTACAGAAGGTTCATACCATCTAACTGAGGCACAGAAGTCAAGAACCCATTGCAATAAAGTTAGTATTCCATGAAGGAAGACAGCATGAAGATATTGATTTTAATGAGATACATTAACTTCTTGGAGTGTTTTTTCTTTCCACTGAAGGAATCTACAAAAGTTTTTCTTTAGGTACTTCAATAAAGTGCCTGAGGTTACACAAGTGATATCATTTGTTCTTAATTCTACCCATAAGTTCTCACTTAGGTACTTAAATTTTTTAAATTGTTCCAAAGACACCTACCTTTTAGCTTCCTGGTGCTGTTGTAGAAGTCATGGACCTGAGTTATATACATTGGCTAGGAATGGGGTTGCAGAAATATGTAAGAGCACCTTTGCACTCTGAGGAGGGTTGGAAAGGCTTGAACTAACTACTCAGGAGGGAATTGTTGAAGCATGCATTTTCAGTCTTGCCACTCTTAGGATTCAGGGAGGTGTCTCCCTCACTGGAGTGACACATATGGAAGTCCTTATTTTTCCCATTCATTAGTGGCTTCCAGCCTTTAAACTACATAGAGTCTGTTGTAAATACTGTCTACTGCCTCTCAGAATTTATCAGTTTGCTGTTCCTGGTTTAGTTCACTAAGATTTATTTAGAGAAATCAAATTAATGCTGTATTAATGCAGTGACATGCATAAAAGTCTTGACAACCAGATTTGTTCTGTTGGTCTCATTGCTCTGGTTGTGGAGATGTCTAAAAGCATTTTCTTATAAAATGCAGGTGCAGTTTGGTGCCAGAAATAATTTTCCCAATATGTTAGCAAATGATATTCTGGCTCTCAATTCATGTACCACTGAGCTGTCAGCAATCAGCCAATTGATGAAAGGTTGGCTAGCCAACTTGCAACACTTCTTTTCATATTTTGGCAAAGACCTTATTCTAAAGAGATGATATTCATTTAATTAAAGGTAATTGACATATTGATATATTTCTCTATATATATCTCTTTGTGGTAGTAGTGGATTGCAGCAGACAGAAAAATGCTGCATTAAAATACCTGTTTTGATTATAAGAAGTTTCATTAGAAAACCAACAAAACATAGAATCCAGGTTGGTCTTTGAAAGGACCTTTGAGTTAATAGGCATGACATTCAGAGTTGTGCTTGAGGGCAGGATGCATTATACAGATCAATCTTGGAACATGGTGCCAGATTTTAAGGCAGTATCTCTAAGACTGTGTATGTTTTGCTTTGTTCTCATAGCCACTGCACAGAATGCTGAAATGTCTGTTGCAACAAATTGGCTCTGTCACAGGCATTGCAGCAAAGAATATTCTTTAAAACACTTTTACTAGCCTGAATGAAAGAGTCAACAGCCAAAAATATGTAAAAGACTCAGTTAGAAAGAGGAAAAGTGTTGCAAAATTAGAGTTAAGAAAGAAGTCTCTTTAACAGGTCTTTAGAATATTTTTAATAATTTTTTTTTTTTGGTAAATCAAGCCTCTAAGAAATATGTCAAAAAATAGTAATGATTTTATTAATGAAGAAACTAATAATAGTGTAACTAAGTTAAATGTGCTTATGTAATGTCCCTTTGCCAGTCGGGACACATGTTGTGGTTGAACCTCAGCCATCAACTCAGCCTCAAGCACCTGCTCGCTCATTTTCTAGGACTGGGATGGGGAAGACAATCAGAAGATCAAAAATGAGAAAATCCATGGATTGAGATGAATACAGTTTAAATGATAAAGGAAAAGTCACAGAACCCAAGGAATTAATTTGCTATCTTACACTGGCAGGGAGGGGTTCAGCCATCTCCTGGGAATTAGGGCTCCACCACATGCAATAGTGACTTGAGAAGACAAATGCCACCACTACAAATGTCCCCTGACCTTCCTCCTTCTTCCCCCAGCTTTATATGCAGAAATGATGCCATATGGTCTGGGATACCCTTTTGGTCAGCTGAGGTCAGCTGTCCCAGCTGTGTCTCCTTACGACTCCTTGTGCACCCCCAACCTTCTCACTGGTGGGGTTGAATGAGAGCCAGACAAGACCTCAACTCCACGCCAACACTGCTCAACAGTAACAAAAACATCCCTGTGTTATCAACACTTTCCAGCACAAATCCAAAACACAGCCCCAAACTAGTCTCTGTGAAGAACATTAACTCTACCCCAGCAAAATCCAATACAATCTGCTAAATTCTCTATTTTTGCTAAGAACATGGAAACAATAGAGGAACCTAAGTTGTCCATTTACACAAGGTATCAGACAACAAAGCATTGCACTTGGCTCTTGCTCCAGATGATCTGAATTCTGGTTGTCTCCTTGGCAGATGTGTTCTTATTTTTCTTTACTTTCAGACGGAATACTGTAATTTTAAAATTTGTTAATTGTTGCCTTGTAAAGGTGCAAGATAGTGGAAAAGGGTATGTCAAATCTCTGCATAGTAGCAAGATACAATCACTGACCATCCTAAAGCTTTGTATGTTTCAATGTGCATTGCAGCAACAGCAGCTTGATGTGCTACAATAAAAACCTATTTTAAAATATTGATATATGGCAGTATAATCTTTCTGGAACTTTTTGTCATGTTTGTTTTCTCAAAATATAATTTACAATCGTACAACTAGAGTGTTAGTATTTTGTATTTAATATTAATATATCAATATAAGCATATATGAATTTAATTTTCCTAAATTTCTGTTTACAGGTTATTATAATAATAGATAAGAATCCATTGCTATAAATACTGTGACTAAATACTGCATTTAATAAATTAAACAGCTTTTTCTCTTTTCCTTTGAGTAGTGTGTCATAGCATACTTGTTTTTCTCATACAGCTAGTCAACATTAATGTGGTATTTCCATGGGTTACACTGCACTTTCCCTGAATATCTACATTCTCTTTTTATTTAGAAATTATCTGCTATTGCAGAAGATTTAGACAATTTACATTATATTCTTTTCTAAATTTTCTATAGATTTATATGTTACTTTTTATTTTCTCATGCTATTATTCATGGTCTTTGTTTCAAATATGCATGAACATGATAAATGTACTCCGTGTTGTTATTTTCCATTTTCTTCCTGAATTGCTTCATACATGAAGAGAAAAAAATTTAATATCAGTTGCAATTTTGCAAGTCTACCATAATGCATCTTTTGTTGTTCCCACACTTCTTCTTTTTTTTTTTAAATTACAGATTTCTTGGACAAATTTCTGTATCTAAATATTAAAAGAACTTTAAAGGATACTATTTAGTCTTAAATTACTTGATGAGTGTCATCTTTGTAGAGATTAAACTTTCAGAAGATGGCAACTCTGTATTTCAATATGTCAGTACTTTAGTAATGCTTCTCGCCTATTATTTGCTGCCAAACCTTTCTGAAAATCCTCAGTCAAACCATGTGTTGGTTTATATGTTGTGGAGCAATCATTAGCTGTGCAATGATGGGTATTGTGCAAATCAGTGTTTTCACTGTCACAGTGTTGCCATAGTTTGAATTAGTAATTGTCCACTATTGATATCCCTATTCTGCATTAGCAGTGCATTCCGAGAATTTTAAATGAGTGATCTTTGGACTTTTCTTCTGTTTGTAAAAGACAGTAAGCACTCATGTTTGTTCTGCTTTGGGATGTTGTTCCTAAAAGACTGGGTTTGTTGATGACCAGGAAGCTAGCAGCAATACAGGATGACAGCTCCTAGAATGGTTCTGAATGAATGCCATGAAAAATATATAAAAGTTTGCATACAAGTATGGATCAGGTCACTGTGAAATCAAGCAAAAGAGATTGAGAGACTCTCCAGTGCTAAAATAAAAATGGAACAATCAAATTATAACTGTCATGTTTTTAACGGGCAGAAATAGTTTACTGTCAAAAGGTGTTCATGCTCCTTCTCCTAATCTTTTCCTGCTGGGCAACCCTTTATCAGATCAAAATTGCATGTTGACCTCTACATGCTGTCTGAAGCTATTTCAGAAACACAATGACAATTTTTATTTTTAGACAAAAGTGAATGTTCTATAAATACTTGATCAAAACTCACTAGTTTAACCCATATGTTAATTTTCAAAGTTGAATTTATTGTAGTGTTCTTCTCATGAAGCTTTCTACCCAATTCAGCTGTGCTGAGAATCAAAACCTCTAATCTGTCCTATTTCTATGGCATGTTTTTATTTATACTGTCTGTATTTCCCAAAACCTGTTTCTTCACACATGATGCAAAATCTTTTTTTCTGATTACCATGAGACACTGAATAATTTTAATAATTCAAGCTGAACTGTGGAGCCCTTGCATTCCTAAAATAAGGGCAATTTCAAATCATGGGCTGTTTCTATTAAATTTAATTAATCTACCCTGTGACTTTAATAGTATAGTTATGGGCTACTAAATGAGGTCAGTTACGCTTATTCTGTCTACTTTTTCTATCATTCTTTTTGTGGATCTTCTTACGATCCAACATGATATATGACATTCATTATATGATAAATAGGAGGTATGTCATACTTCCTTCGTTGTTGTGGTTAGTGTTGTTTCCACCAGACCAACATTCACTTTCTACTCTAAAATTATTTAGTAGGGAACAAAATATTCTTCATTAAAGAGTTAGTGACACAGCTTCATCTGGTAGTATTTTGTTGTCCCTTCTTAATAGATTCAGTCCTCTAATTTTTATATTTGCTATGCAATTATGTGGATCTATTTTTTTTCTTTTTCTTTCT
>VZRX01013801.1:0-17202 GCA_013398075.1 Notiomystis cincta
GGTCCTGCCCGGCCGGGGATGCTGCAGCCGCCGCCAGCCGCGCCCCGGGGAGCGGGCCGGGGGTGGAGCGGAGCCGCCGGCAGCCGGGATGCTGCTGCTGCCAAGGGCAGGGCCACGACACAGCCCCGCGCTCCCCGAGCTGCCGCCCCGCCGCGCACACCGCAGAGGCAACAACCCCGCGCCAGGCAGGCTCACAGCTCAGCAGCTGCCAGCCCGAAATCCCCGTGCCCTTAGCCCAGAGCTGGGCACGATGGGGCAGTGCCCACCCCAAAGAGCCCCCCAGCCACACGCACAAAGCCACGGCCGCGGCCCCTGGCCCTCCAGCCACACCCCACACACATGCCGAGCTGTGCCAGGGCGTGCAGGATGATGTGATGGCACACGGGCCACGGGGCTGCTGCTGCTGCAGGTGCAGACAGCACTGGGGCCTCGCTGAGGGGAGCAGCCCGAAAGGTAAAGGGAAAGGAAGGGGGGGGACATCCCCTGCTGACCCCCAGCACTCCCAACCCTCTTCACTGCGGTCCCCAGAGCTGTGATCCTTCTCTGCCCCTTTCCAGCCCCTCCAGGACAAGATGAAGCAGCTCTTCCTCCTCTTCCTCCTCGGGCTCATCACCAGGTCCTTGCAGATCGAAGACAACAAGATCCCTGGGCTGTGCTCGGGGCAGCCGGGCATCCCGGGCACCCCGGGTCTGCACGGGAGCCAGGGCTTGCCAGGCAGAGACGGACGAGACGGCCGGGACGGGGCCACGGGGATGCCGGGGGAGAAGGGCGAGATGGGCCCTCCTGGTAAGAAAGGAGAGATCCCGGCTGGGGAGGGGCATCTGCGCCTCCCCGCCCATGGGGAACACCCTCATGCCGGGGGTGAGTCCTGCACGCTGGCACAGAATGCCAAACTGAGGGTGAATCCTGCAGAAGTGCCCCTTCCATGCCACCACCACCCCTTTGGCCCTGCCTGTGGTGCCCCTGTGCTCCTGTAAAAGGCAGCAGCTCCCTGTCACTGGTAGAGCTGCATTTGTTCCCATCCCTGGTGCTCTCCCTGCTTCAGGAGGGCGTTGCACCATCCCACCCCTGGCTCCTGGGCTGGGCTTTCTCCCATTTGTCGATGCTGTGCTAAATTCTCTCACACACCCAGCCCTCCCCACTTGTGCTGCTGCCCCACGCAGTGCCCTGGCAGTGGCAGGGAATCCCTGCTGGGATCTGCACTGGGCAGGAGGGGTGGAGGTGTTGATGACTTAGAACTAACCCTGTCCCCTCTGCTGCCCCAGGAGTGCCCGGGCCCCGCGGGGAGATGGGCAGCCCCGGCGTGGACGGGCTGCACGGGGAGAAGGGAGCTCAAGGCGAGTGTGCCGTGGCTCCTCGCTCAGCCTTCAGCGCCAAGCGCTCCGAGTCCCGCAGCCCTCCCCTGGCCGACCAGCCCATCCTCTTCGACGTGGTGCTCATCAACGAGCAGGGCCACTACGACCCCGCCTCGGGCAAGTTCACCTGCGAGGTGCCGGGTCTGTATTACTTCGCCGTGCACGCCACCGTGTACCGCACCAGCCTGCAGTTCGACATCATGAAGAACGGCCGCTCCATCGCCTCCTTCTTCCAGTACTACGGCAACTGGCCCAAGCCCACCTCGCTCTCGGGGGGCACCCTGGTGCGCCTGGAGCCCGAGGACGAGGTGTGGGTGCAGGTGGGCGTGGGGGACTACATCGGCTTCTACGCCAGCGTCAAGACGGACAGCACCTTCACCGGCTTCCTCGTCTACTCCTACTGGCAAAACTCCGCCGTGTTCGCCTGAGCCCGCCCTCGGCTGCGGGTGGGGCCGGCCGGGTGCCCCTTCGCAGCCACCGGCGTTGTGGGAGCCGGGGCTCCGGGAGCCCTGCCCGGCTCGGGGCAGAGAAACGTCCCCTCTGCCATCGCGGGGGCGGCGGGGAGCACCCCTGTGCCAGAGCTCGCTGTTATTTAGGGCCCCCACCACAGCGCTGCTCCCCCGGGCAGGGCAAGCCGGGCTGCGGGGCCAGGAGCGCGTCCCGCGGGTCCTGTCCCATCCCTCCCCTCAATAAAGGGCTGCTCAGCCACGCGTGTGCCGCCTGCCTGTGCGTGCCGTGGGACCCTCGGGGGCTGCGCAGCCCTGCCGCGGGGTCCCGAGCCGGGGCCACCGTGTCGGGATGTCCCCGCAGGGCCAGCGGGAGCCACTAGATGGTGGCATCGGCGTCCTTGAGCCGTGAGCGCAGCGCTGCGACAGCCCCCGGCACCTCCCCAAGGCTCGGGAGGAGGGAGCACCGCCGGCATCCCCCCGAGGCCAGGAGAGAGGGTCCCGATGCTGTCAGGGCCACCCCGGGGTGGGGGCGGATAGTTCGGGGCGAGCAGAGCCCCCGGTCCGGGAGTGGCCCCGAACGGGGCTTGCGGAGCCCCCCGTGGCCGCCCCCGCCCCAGTGTGACAGCGCTGACCCGCCGCTGGGAAAGGTCTCTATTTTTAGCAGGGCAATGAAGAGCTTCCTCATTCCTTGCCCAAAGTAGGTCCCTGCGGGGCGCAGCCGGGGAGGGGGCTCTTGGCCAGCGGCCGAACCCCTCAATGGGCTTGGGACGCTGCCCTGCTCGGCTGCACGGTGCCAGCTGGGGCCGCCTCTTGTCCCGGCCGTGCCAGCGGGACCGCGCAGCGTCCCCAGCCCCGTCCGCAGATGGACAGGCCCCCCTCCCCTGCCCCGCATCCCCCATCTGTGCCCGATGTGCCCCCGGGACTGCTGCACCCCCCGATGTGTCCCTGGGAGCTGCAGCAGCCGTGGGGACACCTGAGTGTCCCTGTACAGGGCCAGTGCCACCCCCGAGGGGACCCTCACCCCGGGACTGAGGACCACGGGCGCACCAGTGCAACCTGCCCGGGCCAGCCCCGAGCCGGGGAGACCTGCGGAGGTGCTGGGGGCAGGGGGGACACCTCGTGCCCCTTTGGGGTGCGGGGGGCTCTGCTGGAGCCACCCTGCAGGTCCCTCCGGCAGCCGCGGGGTCGGGTTGCAGCGGAAGCTTCTGTTTGGGTTGGAAATGGCCTTTTCTGTAAGCAGAGCTGCCCAGGGGGCAAACAACGCCGCAGAGCAGATCGATGGCTGCTCCGGGAGGAGGAAAGGGAATTTTCTGGACGAGGTGTGCGGGGGCTGGGAGCATTCCCTGGTTCCTGTCACGATATGGGGGAGCACGGTCAGCAGAGGCAGCCACAGTGCTTGGCACAGCATTTTCTGGGCTCTGCCTCCTTTGGGATGTTATTGGTGATGTGGACACTTAGTCTGGGATGAGGGGGACCCCTTGTGAGAATGTGGGGGTGCCTGCTGCTGCCTGGGGAGGGTGAGGAGGAGGGTAAGGAAAGGATAAGGAGAAGGGAAGGAGAGCCACAGGAGATCTGGACAAGTTTCTGGTGAGCTCCAGCTGCTTTTGATGAGCTCTGCCACCTTCCCCTGAGGAAGGAGAGCTTGAGACCCTGTTCCAGCTGAGCCCAGGTTAGGGAGGGGCCAGCATCCCTCAGCCAGGGCAAGAGGGAAGCCTATAAAAGAGCCAGGCTGAGCCCACAGGTGCTGCAGTACAGCTGACAGAGGCAGAGGTTTGTGCAGAGAGTTGGGTTGTTTTGTTGTTTCTGTTGAGGTTTTTGTGGTTGGCTTGTGGGTTTTTAGGAACAAAGTAAATGTCAGCACCTCTTTCCAGAGCAGTGCTCGTGTCCTTGGCACTCCAAGGTCACTCGAGGAGGTCAGCAGGCACCAGAGAGGGCATTAAAGAGATCAGCTGGATCCTCTCTGAGACCCTGCAGCTGCACGGGGCCGGAGCGTGGAAACGCCCCCATCGGGGAAGGGCTCCTGGCGGCAGCAGGGGGGCTCCTGCCCCACCCCCGAAGTTTGGTTACGGCCAGGTTGAGAGGCCTCATCGCCGACGAGGTGCAGGGAACACGCCCAGACATGTGCAGGACTGCTGGCCTGGTAAGGAGACCTTCAACCTGGGAATAATGGCAGGGAGGGGACAGTCCTTGCTCATGTGAGGGTGGGATGGGCAAGGAAAGGACCACAAGCCTGGGTTTTAGGAGAGCAGACACTCCTTTTTTAGGAGAGCAGCTCCTTCAGGGATCTCTTTGGGAGAATCCCACGGCCTGGAGAGGTGTCCAAGAGGATGAAGGATCCTCCAAACTCGAGTGCTGCGCCCCAACAGATGGGATGTGGCAGCTCAGCTCCTCAGAGCTGATCCAGCGCTGGCATGGGCTGCTCAGGGGGGCAGCAGAGCCTCCCCCCACAGAGCTACTGGGCCCCCACTGCCCCCAGAACTGTGCAAGCTGCTCCAGCCTGGGTGACCTCGATGTCCCTGAGCTGCGAGGCACCGCGGGCGCTGCCGTGTCCCGCGGGTTGATGAGGCTGGGTCACTAATGAGCGTGCCAAGCCGGTGCCGGGAGCAGCCCAAAGGCCCCCCGTGGTCCTGCTGCCGATCCTCACCTGCTCCCTCCCTCCCGGCCGCTATCATCCCCGCTCCTGCTGCGCCGCATCTGCACTCCCGCCTGTCCCGGCCGCTCCCCGCTGTCAGGCAGCCCGTGCCTCTTGTCCCCAGGCTGCGACCGGCCGCTCCTTAGGGCGGGGTAGCTGCAGCTGGGCTGAACAAAGGGATTTTCCCAGCGCCTGGGGGCTCCTGCTTTCAGCGGGCTGCCAGAGCCGACCACCCCGGTGCTCCTAAACCGGGCTCACCCGGCAGCATCGCGCTCCTCCCTCCTTGGGGAAGGGTCTGGGCGTTTGGATGAGAGGAGAGCAGCCCGCTTGGCTCATGTGGGAGGTTCCCAGGCATATTCTGGAGCGGGGAATACCCCGAGCACCCCAAATCTGCCGCCCTGGAGTGTTCTGTGAGCGTTCTGCTGCCCGGGCAGTGCAGCCCTGCACCAAACCCGAAGTGCCAGAGCGGGCAGGGCTCACGGCCCTTGTCCAGCGGCACGGAGGGGCTGCACTTTCCTGCTGCAGCCACGGGCTGCTCGGTCAGGGATTGATCCAAGTGCGTGCAGGGCGGCTCCCGGGGGAGGGCTGTGTCCTGCACATCCTGTGTTCCCTGGGAAAGCTCGGCTGCAGTGGCCTGAGGTGGCCCAACACCCTTCCCATCCCCTGCTGCCCCGGGAGCATCCTGCTGAGTTTCCCCACCCTCCTGCCCCCTCTGCAGTGCCCAGCCAGCCTCGGGCCATACCCTGGGGGCAAGAGAAGGGCCTGTTTGCCCAGTTGTCACCCAGGTGCAGCCAGACCCCCCCAGGGCTGCCAGCTCTGCCCTCCTCCCTGTGCCTGAGCAGATTCTGCCTCTTCCTGGCCTCCCAGCAGCTCCCACCTCCCCTCTCTCATTTCCATCCCGATTAAAATCAGCCACTCTGCTGGCATGGCCCTGCCAGGGCAGGGCAAGTGAGGATTCCTGGAGTCTCTGCCCATCAGGGTCCTGAGCCATTTTTCCAAACAATTTACAAGGATGCTGGGGAAGCAGAGAGTGCTTAAAAGCACAAAGGAACCTGCCAGGAGCTCAGATCCCAGCCAGGGAGTAGCTCCTTGTGCAGCAAATGCATTTGCTCACCAGCAACCCTGAGCTGGGTTCTGCAAGGCATCTCCATCCCAGGGACAGTCTGGCACTGGACACTGAGGCATCAGAAATGTGCAGGAACAGGAATGGACATGTCCCAGCATGTTCCTGCCAGCCTGGGACACACTGGGAAACCTCAGCCTCTCCTCCCTGTTCCCTGGTGTGGCACATCCAACAACCATCTCCTCTCGCCGTGGGTTGGCAGAGCAGGAGTTGGGGGCTGCCAGCTCTGAAAAGCCCACCCAGAGTGGGTTTGGGTGTAAATTCATCTCCTGGGTGCTGGATTTTCCCTGTGCAGCAGCCTTGCCCCAGGGTATCCCACAGCACTGCTTTTCTGGGGGCAAACACCCCTGAGCTTGCAGCTTGGCCCTTTGTGGGGAGTGGTGGAGTCCAGGGCTGGCTAGAGGAGACAGAAACACACATTTCCCCCCAAAAAAAACCTTCCCAAAACGAGGCAGCACCCAGCTTTTGGTAAAGGAGATTTTAATCTGCTCAGTATCTAGTCCATAGTGCAAAGAGTTAAACTTAAGGCAAAGCCTTCTCTTATAAACAGCAAACAGGCCCTAAACAAACAAGCGTGGCTATAACAATAATAATAATAGTAGTAAAAAAAAAGGGCTTGAGGGAACAAACCAGTTTTGGGGAGGTGTCCTTTCCCCCCCACCCTGTCACTCATGTAGGGAATGTTGCACCCCCAATCCACGAGCTGGTCCCAAGGGAATGCTGCTGCCTGTGGCCAGAAGCAGGGCCACAACCCCACTCCTGAGTGGCTCCAGGTGCAGCTCCCTGACTCCTCTGCAAGTGCCTGGGACAAGCCAGAGCCTGGGCTCACACTCACTGCTCTGGTGAAGGGTTTGGCTACTCTCAAGTGTTGGTGGCTGGAGAGAGCCAACATCAACAAGGGAGGTGTGTGGGGAGGCACAGGAACAAGAGGTTTTGAGCAATGGGGAGCTTTGCATCTCTTTGAAGTGAAGTGGAGGCAGCTGACAGCCCTTCTAATGCCCATTAGTGCTCAGGAGCCTGGCTTGGCCCAGGGAATCCTCCCAGCTCCCAGGAAATGTGGGAGCAACCAGCCCTGGCAGTGCCTTTCCGAGCAAAGCCACTCAGCAACGAGATAGCTCCTCGGTAGAGCTCAGCTTTACAGCTCAGAGGCATCTCCCAGCACAGCCTGGCCTCTCTGCTGCCTCTGTTTTGGCTTAAATTGCTAATCAAGAAGGAAAATAGAAGGAAAACCATGCCAGCTACCCCCAGGCTCTTGGCTTGCAGTCCAGAGTAAAGACTGTCTCCGGCCTGGCTCCAGCCAAAATTGGCTGTGGCGTGTGGCTGGCCTCAGGCAAGCAGCTGGAAAAGGAAAAGCTTTTTAGTGCAAGGCCCTCCTGCAGCCCAGCAATGCTTGGAATGGTGCTGGTTGCCCAAGCTGGGATGAGCCAGGCCTCCCCCAGCCAGGGTGGGGTGCCCTCCTTAGACTCAGGGGACACTTCTGAATGGAAGTGGCTACATTGGTGACACACAAGACAAAACAGCAGCACAGCCCTGCCCTGCTCCAAGATCTCCGTGGTCCTGGTACCGCTCCATGCACGGATGTGCAGAAACTGTGCTTGGAGCTGGAATGTCTGTGAGCTCCCAGGAGCTTCAGGGTGCTCCCTCTCCTCCCAAAGAGTCCCTCCCTCTAGCCAGCCCAGCCTGGGACGGAGCCAGCAAGCTCTGGAGCGACCCTCCCCGATCCATGGCACTCTGAGCCTGCAACTGTGTGGTTTTTGGAGAGGATTCTGCAGCCTTGGCTCAAATCTGGGCTGCTGCTGCTGCCAGGGCTGGGAGCACTGGCTGGTTGGCCACTCCTCAGGTTGCCCAAGCAGCACCACCAGCCCTGCAGAAGGAGTGACTCCCTCCAGCCTCCCCCTGCAGGTGACCTGCTGTGTGCTCCATAGTCTTGCATAGGTGATGTGTGGAAGCAGCAGCAACACTGAGCTCTGCAGGGAGCCCGAGCTCATCACAGCTCCACGCTGTCCTGGCAAGGGAGATCCCTCAAAGAGCAAAGCCACTGGGCTGAGGAAGTGCCCCAGAAAACCTTTTCTCTAGCTGAGAGCCAGGTTCAGCAAACACTCAAGAACTCGAGTGTGCTCCTTGCTCTCCCTGGGCCTTGCAAACAGGGCACTCTTCCTTTTTCCCAGGGAGCTCCTCCACTTTGGTGGTGGGAGGAGGAAAGGGGCCTGGATGCAGCCTGCCAGGTATGTTTCTAGCAAGACCTTGGGAAAAAATCCTCCCTTGCCTTGCACCAGCCCCTGTGATTCCCAGGAGGGCACAGCCTTTAACCTTTCTTTCCATCAGCTTTGGCTAGGAGGGACCCAGAGCATTTTTCCACACTCTGCTTTGGATCTCAGGCTGCAGGCTCAAGGCAACAGGCCCTGAAACAGCAGAAGTCGTCAACAAAAAACCAGGTAACTCGTCCAGCTCTCTGCAGAGATCAGTATTGTGCTTGCTAGCAAGAGCTACAACCTAGTTACGCAGCAAAGGTGACCAGCACAGCGTTCTGCCTTTCCAGCACCACCCACAGTTCTTTGGAAGCTGCTCGAGGCAGCCCTGGGAAGTGCAGACAGGGGTGCCCTTGACCTCCTGGGAGAACAGCCCAAGCCCCCCGTGGGCTCACAGGTACACGTTGAGGGTCTGCAGGATCACCTGGCGGCACAGGGGGCAGTTGCGCTGGCAGATGTCCTGCTGCAGCAGCACTTCTGTGCACTCCTGGCACAGGCACAGGTGCCTGCAGGGCAGCAGCAGCACCGTCTTGGTCTGGTCCTGGCAGATGACACATTTCTTACGCTCCTCCTGTTCTTTCAGCAGCACCCAGGGATCGCTGTCGGGGCTTAACTCAGCGCTCCCGGATTTCGCGTTCAGCTGCTGCCTCCTCGGGGCTTTCCACCAGGACGTGCCTGGCTCCTCCCTGGCTGCCTGGGGACGCTGTCCTGCGCCGGCGCGGCTCAGAGCAGGCCGTGGCTGCGGCGCCCGCTCTGCATCCAGCGGCTCCTCCTGCTCGGCCGGCAGCTGGCCCAGGGTGCCCCTGCCGGGGGCCGCGGCTCTGGGGGCGGGCACGGCCCGTCGCTGCTCGCTGCCCTGGTTCACCATCCTGCCTCCCCGGCTCCAGCTGGTCACCTGCAGGCTCCAGTCGGTCACCTGCAGGATCCAGTCCACCAGCCTGCGCCAGGGCTGGGAGGTCATGGCCGCGCCCAGGGTCAGCGCGGCCACCTGGTAGAGGCGCCCCGCGTCCCTGTGCAGGCGGCGCAGGGAGGGCAGCGTGTGCAGGCAGCCCAGCAGGTATCCCGTCAGCGTCCACAGCAGCCCGGGGTTGAACGCGAAGGCGCTGACGGCCACGATGAGCAGCAGCAAGCCCAGGCCGTAGACGTTGACGAAGAAGACGCTGACGAACAGGTCGGCGGCCGAGCACAGCAGCTCCAAGGCCACCTGGCAGGGCGACCACAGCAGGATGGACACGGCGATGGCACCGCTCGACACGTGCGCCAGGCAGGCGGCCAGCAGCTCGCTGAGCCTGAGCACGGGCCCGGCCAGCGAGTCCCAGAGGGCGGCGAGCAGCGTGAGGAGGTTCTGCGCGCCGAGGAGGCACACGTTGACCAGGCTGTTGCCCAGGTACATCAGCAGGCTGGTGCCGATGGCCAGCGCCTCGCCCAGCTGCCGGCCCAGCGCCTGCACGGCGCCCAGCCCGGCGCCCANCGACGGGGGCGCGTGGGGGCGTGGCTTCCAGCGGGGCACGAGCCTGGCCACGCCCGCCGCCGCTCATTTAAAGGGCCAGTGGCGCCCGTTGGGTCCCGGCGGTTTCCGCGGTTTTTTTTACTGCGGAATGAAGAATATCGAGGTAACTCCCGATCTCTGCGCGGAACTGGATCTGTCTGACCACTGCGGTAAGAGGAAAAGCTCACGGTGCAGGGACACCTTCCAATATCCAGGTGGCTCCAAGCCCCGTCCAACCTGGCCTTGGACATCTCCAGGCATCCAGGGGCAGCCACAGCTCCTCTGGGCACCTGTACCAGGGCATCTCCACCCTCACAGGGAGGAATTTCTTTCCATTATCCCACGTGGCCCTGCCCTCCATCAGTGTGAAGTCATTCCCCCTTATCCCATCACTCCCAGAGGAGGGCACAGGGATGCTCAGGGGGATGCAGCAAGACAAGCTGGGAGAGCTTGGAGTGTCCAGCTTGGAGAAGAGAAGGAGGAGGAGGAGACCTTGGAGCCCTTTCCAGTGCCTAAAGGGGTTGCAGGAGAGCTCCAGAGGGGCTTGGGAGGAGGGCATGGAGGTTCAGGAGCCAGGATGGGGCAGGCAAGGTGTGGGATCAGCTCTCTCCCCGTGGCTCTGAAGAGCACAGAGGAGCCACCACCCGCAGCATCCGTGCACGAGGTGAGTTTGTGCCAGCCTCAGCCCTGGCACAGGCAAGGTGTGCGCTCGCCAGCGGGATCCCCCGGGCCCGTTTGGGACAGGGTCAGCCCAGGGTCACCCGGCCAGGCAGTTTCCTGCAGGAGGTTTGAAAATAAAGCCATCACCGTGGCCCAGAACAAGGCTGCAGCCCCGGAGCAGGTCCTGCCCTCCCTGCAGGCACCCAGCCAGGGCGTGGGGCTGTCAGAGGCGCTGGCCTTTGCTCCGCCCTGCCCCAGGGGATGGTCCAGCCCTGCCGCTGCCTTGATGGGGATGACAAGTTCAGGAAAAGCCAGCCCTGGAGCCCAAGGCTTTTTAAGGAAGGCGAGGGCCAGTGCAGTGGGGGATGACCCGCGGGAAAGCCACGTGCAGCCCAGGAGGCTCTGGCCGAGCAGGGCAGCGGCCCCGGGGAGAGCTGGGGTCACCCTCCTGCCGCTGCCTCTCCAGCGGGGCAGGAGCCGTGTCCGTGTGTCCCTGCGCGGCTCTGTCCTGCTGTCTGTCCCCGCCAGCCCGTCCCCGCGGCTCCGCGGCAGCAGGCGCCTGGATCCCCAGGGAGCGCAGGGCAGTGACGGAGTCGGGATGCTTTCAGCATTTATGGTAATGTTTGGATTTCTCATCGCTTCACCAAACAGGAGAAGGGAAAGGAGATCCGAGCCAAGGGCCGGGCGTGCTCCACTCCTTCCCTGCCTCTGCTGTGCACCTGCCTCGCCCTCCCTGCTCCTGGTGCCTGCCCAGCCCCTGCCGTGCCCAGGGCACCCCCCGGCTCCCCATGCAGCGGCCGCGGCTCCGAGGCAGGGCTTCTCCGTGGGATGGAGGGGAGCTCTGCCCACCCTCATGCCGGTAGGATGTCCAGCTCCAGGGCGTCCAGACCGGCGGGACAGAGGCACAGGGCTCAGGCACCGCAGCACGGGGCGAGGAGGGGTGCAGGGGGCTGGGGACACCTGGTTGCAGTTCAGGTTGGGACCGTGAGTAGAATGGGGGAAACCCTTCCCGGGGGCACAGAGGTCCTTGCCAAGGTGCCTGGCAGCCAGGCTGTGGGAGGGACCCCTCCTCACAAGGACGGGCCCCCCAGCTGCCCCTGCAACTTGCTGGAGGTGTGGGATGATGCCACTGAACTGTGCCCTGGCAGCAGGACAGGGTGTACCAGGCTTGTGAGCCCCCTGCCCTCGCCAGCCTCACTGGGCACACGGCAGGCAGAGCTCTGCTGCTGCCTGGGGCCAGCAGAGCCCACCCTGAGGGCGCAGAGCCCGGCTGGGCCGTGACCCTGCAGCCCTGCCCTGCCTGGAGAGCGGGGCTGTGCAGCCCCGTGCTGGCACCGGGCCCGCCTACGGGGCTGCTGCATCCCGGCTGCATCCCGGCTGCATCCCGGCTGCATCCCGGCTGCATCCCGGCTGCATCCCGGCTCCATCCCGGCTGCATCCCGGCTCCATCCCGGCTCCATCCCGGCTCCATCCCGGCTGCATCCCGGCTCCATCCCGGCTCCATCCCGGCGCTGCCTTCCCGCTGCTGAGCTCGCCCCGCCTTCCAGACAAACAGCAGCCAGAGGACGCCAGCGCCAGGGCTGCCTCAGCCCTCGCAGAGGCAGAGTCCCTCTGGGTCGATCTGGAAGCACAGGGAGCAGCTCCAGGGCACAGCGGGCCAGTGCTTGAGGGCTTCCCGAGCCCCAGCATCTTGCCCTGCCTCCCCTGATCCTTGGGCACATCCTGAAGCAGGAAGGGAACTTCTGGAGCGGCGCTCCAGCGCTCCCAGTGCGCTCCCGGCGCCTGAGCAGTGGGGACCGTGCCCGGGGTGCCTCCCCTGCAGGTCCAGAGCCGAGGCAGGCAGCACAGAGCCTCGGGTGCCCTCAGGATGCCTCTGCCCCTGCGGGCTCCCGCAGCCCGCAGCCCAGCGGGAACAATGGCTCATTTCGCTGCATCCGCTCCGGAAAATCCCCCGGCCCCCCTCGGGCTCCGCTCCAGGACGCTGTGGCTCACTCTTCCTCTGGCCTTGGAAGGGCAGGTGATGGAGTCGCCCTCGGGAGGGTCGGGAGCTGCAGGGAGCTCAGCCCTTCCCTGCCTTGGCTCTCCCTGCAGCCCTGAGCGGGAGGGAGCAGCAGCACGAGGGCTGCTCTCCGTCTTTCTGGAGGGCTCTGTGGCTCCCCACGATGGGAGCTGGGATATCTATCTCCTCCTGGAGCCTGGCCAGGCAGCCCTGGGAAAAGCAAGTCGTCTTCCATGGGAAAGTCCTGCAAGAAGAAATTCCTCTTTGGCCAGGCCAGCCCCACCGTTCCCCTGGGCCTCCTCGGTGCTCCTTTGTGTCCCCAGTGCTGGGGGGATGTGACACGGGGACTGTGCCCTGCTTGCTGCCTTATCCCAGACAGCCCTCACCCCTCTCCAGAGGGAACCTTCCCCAAAAGCCTCCTAAGGGATCCCTGCAAGAGGGGCTCCCCCCAAACTGGACCTGCCTGGGGCTAATCTCTCATTAGGCTTTCTCACGGATGACCCAAACGCGCCACCCTGTGGGAGCCCCAAGCCCTGCAGACAAAGCCAGGAGGACGAGATCCTTGCAGGCAAGGCCAGGGAGTGATGCTGTGTCCTCATCCTGGCTTCTCCTCCCTTCCTTGGCAGCAGGGAGCCGGAAAAGCCGAGTGTCAGGGAGCACAGGGCAGGGCCATTCCTGCTGCCTGGTCCTCCGGGGAGCTGTGGCCTTGGTGAGTGCTGGATGAGCCCATTGCAGAGCCCACAGGCGGAGCCATCATCTGCCCCATTGTGTGGGCGAGTGCCCGGCCCTGTCGCGGCCGCGCCAGCACAATGGGGCCTTTTTCCGGCGGTGCTGCGGGGAGAGGGACTCGGAAGTGCTCCCCAGGAAAAGGAGGGTCTATAAATAGCTCCTGGCTTCCCCCAGCTGCCCCACAGCGCCCATCTCCAAACCCTGCCCCTCGCTCGTGCCCGCGGTGCTCCCAGCTGGGAGAGGAGCCCGGCGCTCAGACGTGACCGGCGTGGCTGTCACAGCCTGTCCCAGGCCTGTCCCAGGGCTGCACCTGCTCTGGGCCCTGGGGCTCCTGTACCCCGGGATGGCAGGCAGGCCAGCCCTGGGCACAGGGCTCCTTCTCCCCATGCCTTGGCAGTGGCTCTCAGCTGGATAAGGTTCTCCCAGGCGTGCTCCAGCTGTCCTTGTCCGTCTGTCCTGCAGGCAGCCAGGGCTGGGCTCTTGAGGCAGGGAGCGAGGGAAAGGCTGCAGGGCTCCACAGCCTTCCCTGCCACCACAAACCAGTCCTGGAGCCCCGGGGTGCTGCTTCTGTCCTCTGACAGCAGCAGCAGCACCAGGGCAGGATGCTGAGCTCTCTGCATCGGGCTGGGTCACCCTTGCCAGCTCAGCTCCTTTTTGGGGCTTTGCCATCTGCTGATCCCCCGGCCATCCCCGCACAGCTGCTCCAAAAATCACACTCCTCCGTGTCAGAAATCCAGATGTCACCTTCCTTTCCCCCCCCACCTTCCTTCCCCCCTTCCGCTCCTGTCCTTCCTTCCTCCACCCTCCTGGCTCCTCAGCTCCCACCCCGGCCCCTCCTGAACAAAGGCCCCGTAGCCATGGTTAATAATCCCCACAGAAAGGCCCTGCACAAGAGGAGAGGAAGGAGAGGGGAGACACAAAGGAGCCGCTGGGAGCCAAGCCGAGGAAAGGGGTTGGAAGGAGGCGTTTCCCCGAGCTGGAGGACACGAGGCTCCAAGAGGGCTCCCCGAGGTGAACTGAGGTGGGGCAGGGGGACCCCAAAGTGACCTCATGGCACCCAGGGAGCAGCTGGACAGCCCAGGAGGCTTCCTGTGCTTACCCCAGAGTGCAGAGCCTTGTGTGAGCCCCAGAGCCCCCCAAATGCAGCAGCAGGGGCTGGCAGAAGGTGCCCCAGGGATGAGGGGAGCAGTGGCAGGGGAGCAGCCGGACGCTGTGGGAAAGCTCGGTGCTGGCCCTCGTCCCGTCCCTTCCCTGGGGAGCGGGGCCCCTCTCGGCCCTGGCCGTGTTGTGTGAAGAGGTGCAGGCCTGGGTGGATGCAGCCAGAAGTTCCCACCCTGCACAGCTGCCCTCCATCCACCCCAGAGACCTGCAGGGAGCAGGGCCGGCCCCCAGCCCATGGGCACCGCTGGGGTTCACTGGGGTGGCCAGCACAGAACCCCCCAGAGCCCACCCCAGCTGCTCTGGGCCCCTCTGGGCTTGGCTGGAGGGTGCTGGGGAAGGCACAGGGCCCCCATCCCACCTGGGACACGCTGAGCTGCGTGTCAGGACAGGCACAGGCACAGCCCACGCTGGGCCACCTCCCTCTGGCAGCATCCCAAGGTCCCTGTATCAGCAGGGATCTTTCTGGGAGTGAAGGAAAAGGTGGAAGGGGCTGCAGTGTGTGCTGGGATGAACAACCCCAGGCCTGGCTCTGTGCTGGCCATGCAGCTGCAGAGCGCCAGGCCCAGCGGGAGCCAGAGGAGGGAGGCAAATGCAATTACACACTTCCAGATCATTCCTGCAACCTGCGATGCTCAGATAACGCCGGGAAATCAGCCCTGCCCTGGGCAGGGTCCCGCAGATCCCAGGTTTCCAGCAGCTGTGCCAGGGACTGGCAAAGCCTCTCCACTGCTAGGGGCAGAACTGCCTGCCCAGGAACAGCCTCATCTGAGAGGTGGCAGGAGGGATGGAGGAGGAGAGTGCTGGAGGGGCCCAGATATCAATATTCCCTCCACTGCCGGGGAGTGAGGGCTGTGGGAGCTGCTCTGTGCCTCAGGTGGGGCCAGACCTCTGCTCCCCGCCTTTCCCAGCTGTGTGCGTGGGACTGCGACACGGGAGCCTCATCCACAGTTTGTGTGCATCGCTGCGAGTGGGGGCCAGAGCCAAATCCATTGGGCAAGCAGATGAACAAGAAGGCATGAGATCAGGCAGCTGGGAAGCAAGATGAAGGTGGCCAGCCCGCCACGCTCCCCACGCAGAGTCCCCGAGCCCGCCGGGTGCCACACACAGCGGGGCGGGGCGATTTCATGCCATCTGTTCATGCCTTGATTGCAAATCCTGCCCCTCTTCCCGAGAGCCGTTGGTTCGTCAGGGGGGAAAAAAGCGAGTTTTCCTCAAAGTGAAGGAGGCTGAAGCCCGGCCAGCTGGAGGCAGAGCCATGCAGGGAGGGCAGGGGGCTGTCTGAGGGTGGCAGGCTGGCCGGCCCGTTTTCCCCAGGGAGTGGCATTGCCCTTTCCAGCCGGCTGGGAATTTTCTGCAGAGGTTTTCTTAGCAACATTCTGCTTTATTTTTAACACAGAATAAAAGTTAGCCCCAGAACAAAATGCACCAGGGGCGTGTCAGCTCCCGCTTTGTTTGTTTGACTTTAGTGGATGCTTTCCCGTGGGCCTCCTTCCCTCTCGGGGTGGCATTCACAGGGCTTAAACTGTGGTGGTTTGTGCCAAGTGGAACATCCCTTTCCCTGCTCCAAGGAGAGCAGAGCCTGCGGCTCCTCCGGTGCTGCATCCTGTGTTTTGGAGGGAGGGGAGGAGTGAGAACTTGTCAGGGAGTCCCTGAGCCCGGGGCACGCACTCGGGGTGGGTCTCCCCACCACAGACAGGAGGGTCCTGCCGTGAGGTGTGAGAGCATCCCCAAACTGCGGCTGTGAGCGGCTCCCGAGCCTCCTGTGGATGACAGCACAGCTCCCTTGCACTTGTTCTTCCCAGCAAGGGGAGGAGGCCTCCCCTCTCGAGCGGCGGCGCGAGGGCTCTGAGCCTTATCGCTGCCCAGCATTGCCATTTTAAGCAACTGATCTCCTGGGGAAAAAACTTAATCATTTCCGATGAATCACTGAGTGTGTTTGGCTGGGAAAGTCTTGAGGGGGTGCTGGTCAGGCATGCAGAGGAGGAGGAGGAGGAGGAGGAGGAGGGCATGGGAAGGGCCGCTGCATGGCACCAGCCGGGGGGCAGCGCCGGGGCCGGGGGCCAGCACAGGGGGCTGGCGGTGGGAGAGGTGCTTGGGGATTCCCAGCAGGAATGCTGTGGCTCAGGAGAACCTGCAGCCCAGCCCTCGAGTGGCCCAGGGAGGGTCGGAGCGATGCAGCCCCTGCTGCCGGGGGACAGGAATGCAGCTCACGCTGCAGGGAAGGCAAGTGGAGGAGAGAAAAGGATGTGCAAAGTTCAGAGTGGGCTCAGAGTGGAAAGAGGGCACTGCCGCAGCTGCCGAGAGTTTGGGCAGCCCCTGTGTCTGTCCTCATGTGGGATGAATCTGAATCAGTGAGTTTCGGGAGCCCCGTGAATGGGAAGCAAAACGGCTTTGAAGGGGAAGAAAACCTTTGTCCTCCAACACAGCTCACTGGCTCTGACTGACCCGGGGGAAACTGAGGCACGGAGCCAGGCTGTGGCAGGGCAGGGACACTGGAGCCCGGTGTCCCGCGTGTTGGCTCTGGGCACCTCGCAGCACCTGGCGGGCTTTGTCGCGCTCCTCCCTGCTCTGCCCCGGGCTGCCGGAGGGGCCGGGCTGTGTTGGGCTGGGTGATTACCCCTGGATAATGGGAGCCTTGTGCAGCCCCGCGAGCCCCCCCGCCCCCGGGCCGGCCCCCGGCCAGGCTGCTGCCCCGGCCACGGCAGGGAGCAGCTCCTCCACAGCCGCCCCATTCAGCAACAGCTGCGCGGGGGCTCGGGCCGCGCACCGCTCTGCTGCCCTGGGGCCCCGCCTCGGGGGCAGGACGGGGCTCCCGGCGGGGCTGGGCGGCACCGAAGCTGCGGTGTCAACCCTGCAGCCCCTGGTGACCTGCCTGGGACACGAGCCTGCTCTGCCCCGCAGTCCAAACCGCCCCCAGGTGTCTCTCGGAGCCCAGGCAGGGACAAAGAGGGGTTTGCCTGCTTGTTTTGTGTCTGTCCTTGCTCGGCGTGGGTTCAAAGGTGACCCAGCAGCTGCGGCTTTGGGGCAGTGTGGGGCTGGGGCTGAGCAGGGCAGCAGGTCACTTCTGATTATCGCCGCTGCTACCTGCACACTGCACTGGCGGGACCGCCCCTGCCGCCGGCACTCCCCAAACGCGCTGCAAAACACATCCCACGCCTCTGCCCCCTTCTCTGGGTCTGTGAGTGATTCCACCTCCAGCGCCCGGCTGTCTGCTGGGCTCAGCCCGTGCACGCCGGGACAGGCAGGAGCTGGCAGGTCTGCGAGCGCCTGGAGCGCAGCTGGGGAGGGCCCGAGCGCGGCGGGGCCGTGCTGGGGCCGGGCCGAGCTCTGCCCGCGGGGCCGCACCGGGCGCTGCG
>VZRX01013803.1:1658-19266 GCA_013398075.1 Notiomystis cincta
GGGGTTCCTGCGGAAGGAGCCTTATCCAGGTTTGAGGGAGCTCCCGGTCCTAGAGGTGCTCCCTACCCCAGTCTGGACGCTTTAGGGGTCCTGCGGGGGTGGCTTTAGGGATCCTGCGATGCCCAGCCCGGAGCGGGGAGTCCCCAGGGACGCTCCTCGGCACTGGAATCTCCCTGCTCCACTCCCGGAACCAGCTGCAGAGTTTTGGGGTGCTGGCTAAGCCTCAGCATTGGCACCTCCCAGCCCCACGCCCAGAGCCGGCAGCAGGGTTTTGGGGACCCACCTGAGCCCTGCGCTCCCCCCGACTCTGCGCTCTCCCCCTTACCCACCCCCCTCACCGAGGTCCGGGTGCCGCAGTCGCCTCCTTCCCGCTCCACCCCTGCTGCCCCAAAAACCCCGGAACACGGGGAGCCACCAACCCCCGGGGGCTGCTCTGCCCCAGGGCGCCCGTGCTGCTTCGTGGGTGCCAGGCTGGGTAAACAGCACCGGGATCAGGTCACCGGGGTCGCACCGGGATCTGATGTCCCCGGCCACCGGTAAAGCCACCGCGGGACCCCCGTGAGCAAAGCACGGGAGGACTTCGCTTTCCCCCCAAGGAGCTGCGGGTCGAGGGGGCCCCCTGACCCCAAAAGGGTCCCTGGGAGCACTGTCCAAGTCGTGCCCCCATCTCGTGAATTTGGGGTTCGCTTGGCTCGCCCGGTTCGGTCTCTCAAAGCGGATTTGGGCTGCACGCGCTTCGCCGAATTCCTCAGCGGCTTTAACTCCCCGAGCCGCGCCGCCGCCTTGGCCGCAGAATTTGGGTGAGAAACCAGCGATTCTGAGCAGCGGGCTGAGCCCGGAGCCGCGCATCCTCCCGGGCCATCAATATTAATCGCGACGACGCGCATCAGTTGCAGCCCGGCTGCCGAGGAGGGACGCTGAGCCTCGGAAAGGGAAATTATGTTAATTCAGTTGATTTTCCATTCACGCGTTCCCTTTCCCGGGGCAGCGCGGCGCGGTGCCCGCTCGCTGCCCCGCCGGAATCCTCCGGCGAAGTTTCATGCTCCAGTTCCTCATCCGCAGGGGAGGAGGGGGAGATCCACGGCACGGCCCTCAAAAAGGCAAAGCCCGGCCCCGAGAGCTGTCGGATCCGCGCTGCTGAGGACGCAGCTCGGGGATCCGCAGCATCCTCCCGGCGGCTTTTGCCTTGAACCAGCCCCGGGGTTTGTTTTTAGGGCGTGCGGGGCTTTGAAATGCATCAAATATTCACCGGCATTTGGTGTCCTGCCTTTGCTTTCCCTGGGGTTTGAGAAATGCTGTTTTTACACACGGCTTCCACATTCCTGCTGTATTTTAGCGCGGACTCCCCGCTCCAGCCCGGGAGACCCATCCGTGCGAGTCGCTGCTCCGGCGGCTGGAGGAGCTTTGGCGCAAAGGCTGCGAGTGCTGGCAGCCATCCCGCATCCCAAAATATCCCCAGGGACGCACCAGCCCCCTCCTAACCCCAATCCCGCTCTCCTCAGGGTTCCGTGGATTGTCCCAACCTGGAGTTTGAGTACGGGGATGCCGACGGGCACGGCGCCGAGCTGGCAGGTGAAGCGGATTTTGGGTGCTGCATTGTTATTTATGGGTGCCCGGCAGGCAGGGAAAATGAAAATCCCGCCGGGATGGGGGATGGATGTTGAGTGGTGTCACCCCTGCAGTAAGGAGCGAGCGGGGTTTATTATTAGAGAGCCACCCGCTCCCTGGGGACGAGCAGAGGGGACGCGCGGGGACACGGCGGTGGGAGCGGGCGGAGTGTCCGGTGACACAGCCCAGGCCGGAGGGGGACCCTTTATCGGCCGGGCCGCGTCCTTGTCGCCGGTGTTGCCGCTGCGCGGTGGCTCCGGCTGCTTCTGCTGCCGAGCGCCGCGGCCCCGAGCGCGTCCGGAGAAAAAAGGGGTTATTTTTAGCTCTGTGTATCGCGGCCGCACGAGCTGGCCCGGCGAAGGCACATTTCCTCTGCGAGGGATCCTTCCTCCCTCGCTGCAGGATCATTTCAGTCCTCAGCACCTACAGGGATTCCATAGGAACTGGCAGGAATTCCGTGGGAAGGGGTAGGAATTGCAAAGAGCAGGTGCAACATCGTGTCCCTCCGAGTCCAGCTCCTATTTGCAGGACCCAAAATGTCCGAGCTGCTGGGTGTTCCTGTGTTCCCTTCATTCCCAAACTGCCTCCAGTGAGACTTAAAATGACCCCGCAAAAACCCCAATGAAGTTGCAAATGCAGCTGGAGCAGGAGAGTGGGAAGAGCCCAGCCAGGACCTGGGGAGGAAGGTGATGAATTTGATGGCGTTGGGTGGCCCCAAAATGTCCTTGGAGCTGCAGCAGAGCTCAGGGACCAGCTTAGGTCTCTGTCCCATGTCTGATGGATGCACAGGGGTGCCTCCCGAGGAATTTGGGCATGAGGAGGAGGGTGGAGCCCCTCCTGCTGATCCCTGTCTCCACCAGAGCTGTACAGTTACACCGAGGAGCACGAGCTGAGCCACAACAGGAGATGCTTCGAGGAGGATTTTCACACTCAAGGTACCAGCTCCGGGCTCAGCACCCTGGGGCTCGGGGCACCCCAGGACCCTCAGGGAAGCACCTGGCTGGAGGCTGTGTCCCTTTTCTTTGCAGTGCCGGACAGGAGGTGGCTGGAGCTGGACGGGGCTCAGCAGAAGGCCTACGTCATGCACCTGCTGGATGGGCTGGAGGTGGTCAGCAGGGACAAGAGGCTCAGAGTGGCACGGGCCATCCTGTACCTGGCACAAGGCAAGGACCACGTCCCCCGTGTCCAGATGTGGCCGCGGATCCGCTGCCGCGGGGGCTTGGGAGAAGCCTCCTCCCGGGGTTGTGCCAGGCTGGTGCAGTGAAGCTCCTTCCTGGGGTGCACTCCAGGGGTTCAAAGGCAGATCCTCCCTCAGCAGGGTTTCTCTCTGGGGCCTCTGCAGGTGTCTTTGGGGACTGTGATAACGAAGGTGATGTCCTGCACTGGTCCCGGCACAACAGCTTCCTCCTGTACCAGCTGGGAACCTTCTCCGCCTTCCTGGAGCTGCTCAACATGGAGATCGAGTGAGGACCACACTGCCCCCGCCCTCCTCTCCCTCCTTGGCCTCTTCTTCAGCTCATTCTTTCTTCTCACCCCTCCTCTTCTCCGACTCGATGACCTTGGAGGTCTTTCCCAACCCAAATAACTCTGTGATTCTATGATCTGCTTTCTCTCCTTCTTCTCTTCTTCCGTTCTGTTTGTTCTCTTCCTCTTCATCTTCTTCCTCCCCTCTTTATTCACCCTCTTCTTCCATCCTCTTTACCTTTCTTTTCTACCTCCTCTTTCTCCTCATCTTCTCACCTTCCTCCTTTTCATCTTTCTCCTCATCCTCCTCACCCTTCTCACCCTTTTTCTCTTCATCTTCTCATCCTACTCTCCCTCCTGCTCTTCATCTTCTCTCTCCACATCCTACTCACTTTCCTGCTCTTCATCTTCTTTCACCCCATCATCCTCACTCTCTCCTCCTCATCCCCATCACCCTCCTGCTCTCCATCTTCTTTCACCCCATCATCCTCACCCTCTCCTCCTCATCCTCATCACCCTCCTGCTCTCCATCTTCTTTCACCCCATCATCCTCACACTCTTCCATCTTCCCCGCCCTCGTCTTCTTCATCTTCTTTCTCCCCATCCTCCTCACCCTCCTCTCTCTGCTCCCTCCTCCTCCTCGGGAGGTGCCACAGCCAGGTCCGAGCCCCCGGTGTGGCACTCCCAGCGCCGCAGGCGTTGGCGGGGGGCGGGGATGAGGGGCTGGCGCCGATGAGGGGCTGGCGCCGAGCGCGTCCCGTCCCTGCAGGAACAGCCAGGCGTGCAGCAGCGCCCTGCGGAAGCCGGCCATCTCCCTGGCCGACAGCACGGAGCTCAGGTACGCCCTCGGCGCCGGGAGCGGGTCTGGGACGTCCTCTGGGGGCAGAGCGGCCTCACCGCCTGCCTGCCCCGCTGTGCCTGCAGGGTCCTGCTCAGTGTCATGTACCTGCTGGTGGAGAACGTCCGGGTGGAGCAGGAGACGGATCCCCCCGAGTGGAAAACCTGCCGGGAGACCTTCAGGATGGAGCTGAGTGAGCCCAAAGTTCATTGTGCCCCACTGATGTCCCTTTGTCGTGCTGGACCAGCGGGGAGAGCTCAGGGCTGGGGGATCAGCTCTGCCCCCGGTCCTGCTCCCTTCTCCACCAGGTTTCCCCGTGCACACCGAGGAGCCCTTTGCTCTGCTGCTCTTCACGATGGTGACCAAGTTCTGCAGCGGCCACGCTCCACACTTCCCCATGAAGAAGGTCCTGCTGCTGCTCTGGAAGGTGCTCCTGGTGAGGGCAAACCCCTCCTTTCTCCACTGGAGCAGTGCTGCTGCAGCCTGGGTGTTCCCCACCAGTCAGCCCAGCCAGATTCAGGACAGCCCCGGGAGCTGCCCAAGGCAAACATTTCCTTCTGGGCTGGGCTGGGCTGAGGATGTGGGGCGGGAATCCGGAGAACGAACCAGTGCCGCGGTGCCTTCGCCCTCGGCTCTGCCCCGGAGCTGTCCCGGCCGAGTGCTCCGTGCTGCCTGTCCCCTCTCTCTGTCCCCAGTTCACGCTGGGCGGGTTCGAGGCGCTGCAGGCCATGAAGGTGCGGCGGCGGGAGGAGCTGGGGCTGCCGCCCCTGCCCGAGGACAGCATCCAGGTGGTGCGGGGCATGCGAGCGGCCTCCCCGCCCACCTACACCATCGAGCTGATGGAGCAGCAGCAGCAGCAGCAGCAGCAGCAGCAGCAGCAGAAGCGCGGCCACCGCAGCCGCAGGGTGAGAGCGGGAGCATCCCCCTGGGCCGGGGTGGTTTTCCAGCAGGCACCATCACGAGGAGCCAGGGGTGGTTTTCCAGCAGGCACCATCACGAGGAGCCAGGAGTGCTCGTGGTTTTGGTTCCCTTTCCCTCCCAAGCGCTCCTGTGTTTTCCAGTTTTAGAAAATGGTTTGGGTTGGAAGGGACCTGAAAGCCCATCCAGTTCTAAATGGCACCTTACACTAGATCAGGTTTCTCAGAGCTCCATCCAGCCTGGCCTTGGACACTGCCAGGGATCCAGGGGCAGCCACAGCTGCTCTGGGCACCCTGTGCCAGGGCCTGCCCACCCTCCCAGCCAGGAATTCCTTCCCAATCTCCCATCCAGCCCTGCCCTCTGGCAGTGGAAGCCATTCCCTGTGTCCTGTCCCTCCAGGCCTTGTCCCCAGTCCCTCTCCAACTCTCCTGGGGAACATCCCCAGCTCTCCCAGCCTGGCTCCAGAGCAGAGGGGCTCCAGGCCTGGAGCAGCTCCAGGGCCTCCTCTGGACCCTTTCCAGCAGCTGCAGGTCCTGCTGCTGTTGGCCCCAGGGCTGTGGCAGCTGTGCAGGTGAGGTCTCACCTGAGGGGGCACAGGGGCAGAATCCCCCCTCCACTGCTGCCCAGGCTGGGATCAGCCCAGGGCTGGGAGGTTTCTGGGCTCTCAGTACACGTGGTTGGAGCATGTCCAGTTTTTCATCCACCCATTTCAGTTGCCAGAGATCAGCCCCATGGAGTGTTTGATCCAGAGGAAGCCAGAGGACATCCTGACCTTATGGCAAAGGGCTGATAAGGACCAGGGAGCAAACTGCTCACAGCAAGTTCTATTTTTAGCTCTGCTCTTGGAGTTGCTGTGTTATGGTCTGAGGATGAAAATGCCTTTTGCTAAGGAGGAGATGTTGGATGGAAGCCCCAAAAGTTAAAGGAAAATGGGGTCACACCTCCTAGAGCAGCAAGGTTAGAGGTACAGAAGGGGTCTTTAGGAGGGAAGCTAGGAGGGAAATCCTTACCTGAGGAACATCTGAGAGTTTGATCCTTTCAGGATGGAGAGATCCAGTGCCAGCAGCTGGCAGAGAAATAAAACCCATGGAGTGACTTGAATTTTTCTTTCCCCTTCTGCTGCAGCCCCTGATGAAGCAAGACAGTTTGGATATCTACAACGAGAGAGATCCCTTCAAGAGCGACGAAGGAGGAGCTGAGGAGGAGGAGAACGACGACGTGGACGGCGGGATCGAGGGGGAGCTGGACCTGCTGGAGCGGGACGCGATCATCGCCGCAACGCCGGCTCAGCGCCTGCCCATCGACAGGGTGGCCTTCCCCAAGGGGCTCCCCTGGGCCCCCAAAGTCAGGTACACCACCTGGTGTCACTGCCACCCTCCCCAGCCCGACCTGCCCTGGTGTTTTGGGAAGCTTTGGGAGGTTTTTTGGTCTCTGGCGGGTTAAACTGAAGTGACTCTGCTTTTCTTTTTGTCGAGGTTGGTCCTTTCTGGGTTGGCCACTCACCGTGTTTGGTGTGTAAATCCTGGGGAAGAGCTCAGCTTAACCCAGTCCAAGCCAAAACAGTGGCAACCCAACTCACTGGCCAAAGAGTGGGGATCCACTTTTGGATATCCCAGGCTGTACTGGGAAGGAGGCAGTGCTGGGACGCTGTGGGAGCAGGGCCAGCTTTCCCAACCAGATCTTAGTGGATCTTGTAGGACAAAGTCCTTGACTAATCATCCTGGGAGCTGGTGAATGACATCTTGCTTGGTGGGTAGGACCCCTGTGTTGCCAGGTGAAGCCTTCTTGAGTGGCAGAGAAAAACATCTAAGGTTAAAGGAGCTGGTGCCTTTCCTTCCTAAGACCAGTTATCCACACATGAAACGAGGGAATGTCAGGAAAGGAGGGTGAAAAGCTCTGCCCTTTTCCCTCTGATCCACGTGAGGTTTTGTGCTGTTTATCCCAAGCCTGGATTTAATCCAGTACCTCTAAAGCACAGGAGCAAATAGATATTGTTGAGGTAGGAGCAGTGACAGGGTTAAGTCTGTCTGTCCAGAGACACAGCAGGAACTGGTTTCCCACGTGGATCTCCACGTGTGGTGCTGAGGTGCTCCACAGCATTAACACCCTCAGCTTTGAAATCAAAGGGCTGTTGCTCTCCATGGCTGCTGGCTGGAAATCCAGCTGGATTTCTTTCTGTCCAGGAGAGCCTTGGCTCACAGCTCAGGTCCTGCTTGCAGTGCAGAGATCCCCAGCAGTTCCCACGAAAGATGCCTGAGGTGGGCAAGATGTCAGCTTGCTGTAGGAGCAGCGTGTGCTCTGGCAGACCGTGGAGACAACATTTGCTCTCTCTGAGTGAGCAGATGCTCCGTGGAGAGGAGTGTGAGGAGCACAGGAGGGGGATACAAAGGTGCTGCTTGCAGAACACTCCTCTGCTCACATGTTCCCATGGAGTCACACAGCAAATACAAATGGGTTTGGTTCATGTTGCTCCCAGCCAGTGAGGGCAAAGGTGGCTTTTGCCCACTGCTATTGAGATCTGTAGGAATCACTCTGAGGCTGTGATCTTGAGGCTGTTTCCCAACCTTCTCCTTGTTTTTGTCTCTCCGTGGCTCCATCAGACAGAAAGACATCGAGCATTTCCTGGAAGCAAGCAGGAACAAATTCATTGGATTCACGCTGGGACAGTGAGTGTTTATCCACAAAATCTGCCCTGTAGCTCCCACCAGGGGTTTAAGTGGTGGGAGGTGTCCACAAAGCTCGGGTTTTCTCAGCTCAGGATGATGCAGTGCCAGGTTTGCTGGAGCTGCAGCAATGAAAGCAGTGCTAGAAAAACATGTTCCTGGAGACACAGGTCCACAGGGACCTCTTTCTATTAAAAATCAGACCTAGCCCAGAATAAGTGACCCCTGGCCCAAGCCAAGAACTGGTTTGATGAGAGAGGCAGCTGAGAGAGTTTGGTACCCACAGCAAATTACCCAGTTTGTGAATAAATCCAGCTGTGGGTGCAGAGTCATCCTGGGACGGGCCCAGCAGGGTACATTCATTTTTAGGTGCAGTGCTGGGCTCAGACTGGCTCCACCCCATTTCTGATTTCACCTGATTGCACCCAAATTCTGATTCAATCTGATTTCCCCCCAGTTCTTCACCCCGATGTCTCTCCTCTCTCGTGCAGTGTTATGGGGAGGAGGTGGGAGGGCAGCAGCTCACTCCAACACCTCTCCCAATTCCTGACCCACCTGGGATGCATTCAGCAGACTCCAGGCTCCCTCTTGGACCTGTTATGACATGGATGTGCTCCCCAGAACTCACCTTCTTTCCTCCTCCCCAGGGACACAGAAACCCTGATCGGGCTCCCACGGCCGATCCATGAAAGCGTGAAGACCCTGAAGCAGGTGAGACGGTGGCTCCGTGCATGACATGGGATTTCCACCACCTGGCTCCTCCTGGCCACTGAAACACAGTGGGGAGGGAGAAAAAAGTTAGTTGGTTGTTGCAGGAAAAGCTTTTGGAGCTTCTCACAGGAATCAGGGCAAAAAATTAAAAGCTGAGACCTCAAGTAGCCTCTGCAGTGCTTTTACTTTCCCTCTATCCAAGGTGTAGCATTCCTGCCTCCTGGTGAGTGTTTGCCACGTGTTTTGAAGGTGACACTCTCAGAACTGGATTTGGGCATACATTCCCAAACCAGTGCTGTTCCCAGGGGGAAGCACAGCCAGCCTGGGCTCCTGCAGTGCTCCCCAGGGATTGAGACACCTGCAGAGGCCAACTGACCCTGCCCAAGGTCTGGGTTGTCTTTTGGAGACGAGTGTCCCTCTCTGATTCCTCACAGAGAGCATCCTGGGTGGATGGCAGCAAAGGCAGCAGGAGTGAGGGGTTTCAGGGGCAGAGGGATGTCCCACACAGCGATGGGCTCCCCTGGGCCTGCTGTGACCTGCACCCCTCCCTCGGGTGGGCTGTGGCCACCACTGGCCGTGTTTCCTCCTCCAGCTGTGACACGGCTCTGCCTCTCTCTGTTGTGTTTTGCCAGCACAAATATGTTTCCATCTCGGATGTCCAGATCAAGAACGAGGAGGAGCTGGAGAAGTGCCCCATGTCTCTGGTAAGAAGGAAGTAGCTTCACCCCATCACCAGAGAGAGGATGAGAAGTGTCCAAGGTGCCATGTAAACATTCTTATTTTTATTTTCCCTTGTTTTTAATGCTTCTCTGCTTTAGGGGGAAGAGGAAGTCCAAGAAACCCCTTGTGAGGTCTTGTACCGAGCAATGTTGTACAACCTCCCCCAGTACATGGTAAGCTCTCATTTCTTAAAAGCAAGGAAGAGCTGTTGAGTAGGGAATGGTGCCAGTCTGGGAGCTGCAGAGCTCAGCACCTGGACAGTGAGATTTCGGAGGGAATCCGGAGCAAAGCTGGGAGGAAAGTACAGTCCAAGAGGAGGGATTCAGAGGATCCCAAGGTGCTGGTTGGGCCACGTGGGCTCTGTCTGTAGGGACAGACAAGCAGAGGTCTGAGTGCATTAAACTCCAGGTGTTCCTGGTGTTGTTTTATCCACACTACCAGAGTGTGATGCCTTAAGGATCGACCAGAGCTGCCGAGATCCCCACACTCGTGCTGTCTGTCGGGGGATAAAAGGAGAGGCTGTGTGTGCTCTGGTGAAACCCTGTGGAGTTGGCTTGGAGCTGTCCAGTGAAGGAGGAGGAAGGGACTCCCTTTCCTGGCACCATCCCCCCAGAGCTGCCCTCTCCTGCAGATTGCTCTGCTGAAGATCCTGCTGGCTGCTGCGCCCACCTCCAAGGCCAAGACCGACTCCATCAACATCCTGGCGGACGTGTTGCCCGAGGAGATGCCGTGAGTCCCTCACCAGGTGGCTGCTGGCCATCCCAGCCTTGCCATGAGGTCTTGGACCAAGCAGGAGACCTGATGGGTCTGGGGGGCTCCAGATCTGGGGTATCTCTTTGGGTGGGTGTAAATTACTGTTGCCAGCAGGGCAGAGCTGTCAAAGCCAAGGAAGTGATGCTGCTTCTTCAGGATTGTGATGGTTTGAGTGCAGCCACTCCAGGCTAAGGGGCACAAACGATAAAATCCTGCTAACTGACCAGAATCATAAAGATAGGTCAGCATATAGGAGGTGTCCCTCCTACTGCTCCACCAGGATTCCTGCTGGAGGGCAATCCACCTTTTTTTCCTCCTTTTCTGATTTGGCATCGCCAGGTGGGATGGATGGGAATGGGAATGGGGGGAGCGAAGGTCCTCGATTTCTCAGAGCTCACCCAGGTGGTTGAGAACTCCACAGTCCCTTTGGCCTCCCTGCTGCCACACCCAGGGTGCTGATTTTCCCTCCCTCGCAGCATCACCGTTCTGCAGAGCATGAAACTGGGCATCGACGTGAACAGGCACAAGGAGATCATCGTGAAGAGCATCTCGGCTCTGCTGCTGCTGCTCCTCAAGCACTTCAAGCTGAACCACATCTACCAGGTGGGCCTAGAGGGGGGGATGGCCATTGCCAAGCTGGGCTCGATGGTGTGTCCTGAGCAACCCTCTCTAAAAGACTTGCAGGAGGAGTTTCCCTGAGGAGCTGTAATCACATTTCCGTAGCTGCAGGGTTGGTACGGGGTCCCTCAGGCTGGGATAACCCTGCTGTGCTTTGACAACATCATTTCCACTCACGTGGCAGGAGCTTTTAGGCTTCTGGGAATATCCACTCAGGTTAAATTTAGGAGACAGCACGAGCCTCCCCTGCAGAAGAGGGAACAGGATGGGGGTTAGGCAAGACTCTCTTTTGCTCTCTGTCATCTCCAGTGCCCAGAAATAGTGCTGGGAAGGACCTCACGAGGTCACCTAATCTGCTTTTGGCAGGATCAAGTTCTTGGGGCTCCAGTTTCAACAGAGGCAGGAGATCCGGGTCATAGTTGCAATCTGATTTTTGTTCCCAATGTGATTTTTGTTCCATCTGCATGGCACCAATCAAACTGCACCCACTCCAGGGCTTTCCTTGGTTAAAAAAATAACAAGGACTAATAGAGCTGTGGCCTAGTTCTCCACTCATTCTGCAAGTCAAACAATTAGTGTTTTCTCATTTTTTATGCTAAAGCTTTCAGCAGGCTACAAATCCCTCTGTGTTACAAAACCCACTGATATTTAACTGAGGATAAATATAAATCCACGTATTGGATTGGATAAAATGAAACCAACTCCCACATTTTTACAATCCTACATTTGTTCTGGGCTCCCCCACCACGTCCCTACATTAATTTTTCTCACTTCTAAGCAGCTCCTCTCCTTTCTTCCCCCCAAGGCAGGAGGGCCATGGCAGCCTGCTGCTAAGCCTGGAGAAAGCTGTGGGGCTTTGTGCCACTCATTCTGCTGGTTTTGTGTCTGATTTGGGTGATTTTGTTCTTTCAGTGACAAAGGTGGTCTTGGGGAGTCCAGCAAGTCTGGAATGATGGGACCACGGAGTGGTTTGGGTTGGAAGGGTCGATTACTCACCGGTGCTGTGTCATCTGTGGTGTGCCAGTGCTGACAGCTGGCACCAGGCTGAGAGGAGAACAGACTGTTCCTTCCCTCTCAGATTGGAGATGTGGATGGGGAAGCATGGGAAGGGCAGGATGGGATAGGATTGGGTGTTGCTGCAGTTTGTTTCCTTGTGGACAGGAGGGATTTGGTGTTTTATTGAATTGTGGAACGGTTCAGGCTGGAAGGGATCTTGGAAACCATTTAATGTTCTGAGGGAGAGAGAAATTAAAAGCAAGTAGGAGAAATTTCAGTCCAGGTTTCAAAGGGAACTGGGATTAATGTGTGAGAGCAATAGAAATTATTGTATTTTCTCATGTAATGGCCACAACTCCTTCCCTCTTCCCCACACAGTGCTTTGGCACAGATTTCATTTTGAAAAGCCATGAGGTGCAGCTATTCCTAAAGCACTGCCCTGGCATTCGTGTGTCCTCTCCACAGCAAATGGAATTTTCCAGCTGCTGTGTATGACCTTACACAGGAGAAAAATGGTCTGTGAGGTGTCTGGGCCAGACCACCAGGAGGGCTTTGCTTTTGGCTGGAAAGAGGTTTCCATTCCTGGGTGGTGCTCCCAGCTGTCCCAGCTGAGCCATCTCCCTTCTCTTCCCCAGTTTGAGTACGTGTCCCAGCACCTGGTGTTTGCCAACTGCATCCCACTGATCCTCAAGTTCTTCAACCAGAACATCATGTCTTACATCACTGCCAAAAACAGGTACAGCACTTGTGGGGGATGGGGAGGGGATGGGGCAGGGAGGGACCTGATGTCCTGGGTGGGACCAGGTGACCTCTCGCAGCTTTGGGGTGTCCTCTCCACTGCAGGAATATGTGGAGGGAGCACATCCCTCTGGCATGATGAAGATGGCTGGATGCTGGGTTTCCAAACTCTGTTTTACTTTAAAGATGAAGCCTATTTTATTTCAGTAGTATTTTAGCAGCCCAGTCAGTTTTCATCTTCACATGGACTCCTGGAGGAACATTCCAGTGCCACTGGGCATCTCTGGGCCACAGCTTCACCAGGGCTGGATGGGGCAGGATCTTGCAGGTCTTTCCCACATTCTTTAGCTGTAATGCAGATTTCCTGACTCCTTCAGGTTTCCCATAGTTGTCACTGCCTTTTTCTGCTGATCCAAGAGAGGCACCAGCCCTGTTTTGAGTAAGGGACCGGCTGGACCACCATGGATCAAAGACCTGAGACAGCACAACGTTTTCACAGCTCACCAGGGCAGGATTTCCCTGTTTGGAGAGGAGCTCCACAGGGATGTTGGAATGATAAAAAGATCCTTTTTCTTCCTTTTTGATGCTCTTTTTGTTGCTCTTCAGCTGCCTGTGTAGGCTGGTCTGTCTCCTGCACGGTGTGGCTGTGTCTGTGTGAGGAGGCACGCGTGGCAAAATAGGCAGTAATATGTTGATTCTGCTGCTATAAATATTCCCACTTTTGGTCCTGTGCTTTAAGTGAGGAGGAAACATATCCCAGGAGCACTCAGCTCCCTCCTCTGCTCTGGAATGGAGGTTTCACAGGCAGGGTGTGCACCTGTGAGTGAAGGTGGGATGTGAAGCTGGATGCTCTGATCTGGGGAAGTGTAAATTCCAGTTTTGGGTGGTTTTAGTTGTCTACTTTTACCAGATCCATAGGCCTGGAGGCCTTGGAAAGACCTGATGATCTGAATTTTCTTGCTGCCAATCAGATGCCTCCATTTTAACCTCAGATCTATTTTGTTTACTCTTTTCCCCCTCTTTAAATATGCATACGAATAACTCATCTGTCCTGTCTTAATGGATCCAAATCCTTCGAGTCCTTATAAATGCACTCAGGATGGAGCTTTGGAGCCAGGAGCCATCGATGTGCTCCATTAAGCTGAGGGCTGAGGCAGTGCTGAGGCTGGGATCCCATTTGGATGCTGTCCCTGCTGTCAGAAATACCGGAGGGAGACTCCTCGGCGCGGCTGCTTCACGTGCTGGAGATGGGATTGTCCCCCACCCAAATTACCTGTTGCACTTCCAGGCACAGAGAGAAGGAAAAGTTACAGATCCTGGGCGTGGTCACGTAAAAATCGCTCTGATGTTAATCGGTTCCTAACGAGCCCCTTGTTTCCCGTGTGCCGCAGCATCTCGGTCCTGGATTATCCGCATCGCACGGTGTGTGACCTGCCCGAGCTCACGGCAGAAAGCCTGGTAAGCAGCACGGCAGGGGCTTTGTGGCCAGGATTGCTCTGTGTGAAGTGTGAGGAAGGATTGGGGTTTTCTGTTCCCTGTCTTCTTTTTCTGTAATCCCCGACCTTTCCAAAATTAGACTTTTTTTTTTTTCCTCCCCTCTCCAGGCTTGGAAATGCCTCACGTCACTGTTCTGAGTCACTGTCAGCTGTGGGGAAGTGGAGAAGAGGCACTGCTGGCCTTGGGCACCCCATAAAAATAGTTGCGTTTAGGGTTTCATAGAACAGAATCACAGAATTCCAGGATCACTGAGGTTGGAAAAGATCTCCAAGATCACCAGGTCCAATCTTTGATCAAGCACTGCCTTGTCCCCAGCCCAGAGCCCTGAATCCAGGAATTCCTTGGGCACCTCCAGGGATGGCGACTCCAAACCTCCCTGGGCAGCCCCTTCCCATGAGGAAATTCCTGCTGATGTTCAACCTGAACTTCCCCTGGCACAGTTTGAGGCTGTTTCCTCTTGTTCTGTCAAGACAAGACTCTCCTGCCTTGAAAGAGAATTTACCCAGAGGCTGTTGTCTCCCAGGTGTCCATTGCTCTGAGCACTCCTGCTTTATGAGATACCAGGAGTTTGAGGAATGAACCAAATTCCCTGTGGAGAGGAGCCTTAAGTATTCCAGAGCCTGGCCAGCAGGATGGGCTGGGTAAATACTCAGACTGCAGATGGGATATTAATGCTGGCAGGTTCCTGACTCAATAATTCAAGTGCAGAGGAGGTTGGACTCGGACAGCACTGGGAAAAGCTTTGGGGTTAATAAGGAATAATGCACAGGGAATGGAGACCCTAAATCATTAAGGAGGAGCCTGAGCAAGCCCAGTCGGGGCAGGGATGATCTCGTGGTGCTGCTGCAGTCTGAGGCTTGTGTTGTTTTCTTTTCCTTCGGTGTGCAAAGGTCCGAATCATCAACGAGAAAGCTTTTCCCCAGCTCCACGGGCTGCTGGAGGCTGGATGTCCCGTCCAGCCCCGCCAGGCTCCACCAGCCGTATCCTGGACCGATGGGGACACCTAGTGACACATCACTGAGGGCTCCTGCTAATCCTCACCGTCGGCCTTAAGGCTCTAGGAGGAAACTGAACGTTTTTAGGGAGAATATTCCCAGCAGGGTCTTGGCACTTTGAGAGCTGTCGCATTCAACGACAGCACCTTTCCCTTTCCTCCAGCAGACACGGATGTTACCCTCACAGGAGAGCAATTTAATTAGAAAATATGCAGAAACCTGCTTGAATTTTACCATGAGGGTTCCCCTTTGGGAGGACACCTGTGGGAAGTAAGGATTTAATGGGAATTAGACCCACCCTGGTACTCGAGGTGTACGTTTGTGCACGTTTAAATCTCTTCAGCCAGCATTTCATGCGTTATTTTAGCTTTTTTTTACCACTCTGATGAGTGGTTTTAACATCTCAGAGTAACACATTCCTTGGAGGATGTAATGTGATTCTGCTCTCAGCAGCTGAGCACAGTGATGTGTGTTTGGGTGCTCCAAGGAGACCCAGGGCGAGCCCAGCGCTGCTGTCTCCCAAGGAGGAACCTGTGGGTTCTGCTGTCCCACCTGGTGTAAATCAAGAGGTGCTGAGGGATTCTCCCAGCCTGTTGTGGGAAAGGCTCTTCAAACCCCGGCCAGTGTCCATCTCCCTCTCCTGTCACTCCAGAGGGGTCTGCAAAGGACTTCACCCACCCCTTCAAAGGGGTGCTAAAGTCTGTTTAACCTGCTCCCTGCTTCCATAAATCTGATGGAAGGACCCTCCCCTACCTGAAGCTGCAGAGACAACGTCAGACTGGTGACAAATAAATCCATCAGCCTAAGAGATGGATATTGGCTTATTGCACTGGAGTCTTTGGGGAAAATGACTCGGCATAGAGGGCACTGCAGGGCCACTGCAGTTTGGGAGCCCCAAAGCACCTCGCAGCATCCACAAGCACCTCAGGGACACCCTGGTGACATTCCAGTGACATCCCACCTCTGGATGCCTCTCAGGCCTTGGACTGGGCTGCCCGGGGAGGTTTGGAGTGCCCATCCCTGGAGGTGTCCCAGGAATTCCTGGATGTGGCTTTCAGAGCTCTGGGCTGGGGACGAGGTGGGCATCAGGCACAGCTTGGACACAGTGAGCTGAGAGGGCTTTTGCAACCTCAGTGATTCCTTAGTTCCATTTGTCTTTAAAAGCAAAGGGGTTGTGCTGGATTTTCTTGGGTAAATCTGCTTTCAAGGCTGGATTGGACACTCTGACAGGAAAGGGCTCTCCCAAACTCCTCCCGAGGATGCCCAGATCCTGGAATGGGTCGAGGTTTTGCCCCAGGTTGAGAAGGCCGAGCTGGCTGTGAGTGGTTTCTAAATTCAGCAGCCCTTGTTCTGCACTAATGCCCAGACAGGATTTCTGTGGGACATTTCTCCTTGTTTGGAGTTGTTTCAACACGGAGCCGGTTACTGCAGCGGTGGAATTGCTGCTCAATATTTACACGGCCTGGAGCTGGGGGTGTTCACAGTTACCCAATATTTAAAACAATGTCTCAGCAGCACTTAAGCTGGTGGGAATGTTTGTTGCAGAAAAGTCTCGTCCTCTTGATACAAATGTTGCTATTTGTCACCCTGTGTTGACTTGTGAGTTCTTTTGACTGGTCAGTAATGCGTGCTCTAAGCATGAATTAATTTATATAGTTAACAAAAGCAGTGGTGATCACCAGGCTGCAATTTGCTGTCTGGTTGTAAGCAAGGAAAACAAACCTACCACAAAATACATTTCCCGTGATGGAATAATGTGATTTATCCCATTATTAGCTCTTACTCTAAACTAAAAGCAGATTAAAGTCTGAATGTTTCAGAATGGCTTTCCCCAGAATCTGCTGATCATAACCCAAGTGAGGAGGCAGCTCTGCTCCTCGTCCTCCGTCAGAAATGAGACTGTGCAGACAACAAAAATAAAGATTTCTGCCCAAGGACAGCTCTGTGAACGCTGTGGTCAGGGTTGTGCTTTTCCTTCTCCCCTCGCAGGAAGCTGGAGACAACAACCAGTTCTGCTGGAGGAATTTGTTCTCCTGCATTAACTTGCTGAGGATCCTCAACAAGCTGACCAAGTGGAAACACTCGAGGACAATGGTAAGGGGATGTCCCTCCCCTGAGACCGTTTCACCTGGAGCACGGCCCCAGCTCTACCCAGCCCGGCCTCACACTCAGGGTTCCCTGTGGAAGTGCCGGAGCTTCTGCTCTTCACCATCTTCCTTTTTTGTTTCGCAGGTTGAGCCTTAAATGCAGAAATGCTTTCTCTTAAATATGCACACAACAGTGGCATTATTTCTCAGGGCCCACGTGGAGAGTGTTGTCCCGCTGGGGTTTGTGGCACCTGAGCTGCTGCAGGGGCAGCCTTGGTGCGGCTCCCGAGCACCCAGCATCAAGTGGGCTCGTTCCCCGCAGATGCTGGTGGTGTTCAAGTCAGCGCCGATCCTGAAGCGGGCTCTGAAGGTGAAGCAGGCCATGATGCAGCTCTACGTGCTCAAGCTGCTGAAAATCCAGACCAAGTACCTGGGGCGCCAGTGGAGGAAGAGCAACATGAAGACCATGTCTGCCATCTACCAGAAGGTGCGGCACCGCATGAACGACGACTGGGCCTACGGCAACGGTGAGTCCCGCCCGGGGCCGCCCCTCTGCCCCTGCCCGCGCCTGGCACAAAGCCTCGAAAATTGTTCTCACTCTCGGGGGGGGGTTAAAAGTTTTAAGGCACTGCTCTGCACCATTGGATTTGGAGCTCGTGAAAGCCAGCTGGGATTTTTTTCGTGCTGTGTGTTTCTAATGTGACGTAATGTCGTGGTTAGTGCAGCTTTTCAGTGTTGATTGCGGTTGTATTTGTCTAAATTTTGAGGTTAGGAGCTCATGATAAGCTCACCAGGTTTTAAATGTATGTGTTAAATCTTCATCTCTGCTTCAGTTAAATTTGGAGATTTTCAGTAAAAGTGGTGGGGTCTTTGTGAAAAAAGCAGGGGCTGGGTAATGACAGAGTCCTTAAAGCAGGAATAATTACATTTTGATGGGATATCTTAAATTAAAACCCACATATAATGGGATTTGGTTAGGAGGAATTATTATTATTATTATTA